>JASPKZ010007225.1:1772500-1940296 GCA_030220185.1 Diploptera punctata | reverse complement strand
AGAGAAAACGAGACTATTATCGGGGAAACAACTCAATGTTTTGAAAATTTTTTGGATTTAGACCAGATTTTTTAAATTAGAAATCCCGTACCTCAACAAGCCCCTCTAGATAGTATTTTTTGGCAGTTTCTTACATTTTGAAAACATTTTGACGTTCTTTGGAAACCACCAAGATTTACATCCCAAGCCTTGTAAACGTCAATTTCGAAACTGGATTAAAGACCGGATTATTTGCCTTAGAAAATCCCGTACAAACCCTCTACATAGTATTTTTGCACTTTTTGAAATTTCGAAAATGTCATTTTTTGAAAAAATAGCAAGACTATAGCCTTTGAAAACTCAATTTTGAAATGTTTAATTTAGAGCAGAGTTTTTAATTAGATATCCCGGACACAGCTTCTAGATAGTATTTTTGCAGTTTTTGAAATTGAGAAAATTCTGACATTTTTGGAAAAACACCAAGACTATAGCCTTGGAAAACTCAATTTTGAAATTTTGGATTTAGACCGGATTTTTAATTTAGAAATCTCGACGCAACCTCTAGATAGTATTTTTGTAATTTGGAAAATTTTGACATTTTTTGTAAAAAAACACCAAGACTATAGCCTGGAAAACTCAATTTTGAAATTTTGAATTTAGAGCGGATTCTTTTAAATTTGAAATCCCAGACGCACCTCTAGATAGTATTTTTGCATCTCATGAAATATCGATTTTTTTTTCATTTTTTGGAAAAACACCGAGACTATATCCTTGGAAAACTCAATTTTGAAATTTTGGATTACAATCGGATTTTTTTATTATATATCCCGGACACACCCCCTAGATAGTATTTTTGCAGTTTTTGAAATTTTGAAAATTTTGACATTTTTTAAAAACACCAAGTCTATATATATCTTTGGAAAACTCAATTTAGAAATTTTGGATTTAGACCGGATTTTTTTAATTAGAAATCCCGGACGCAGCCTCTAGATAGTTTTTTCTGCAGTTTTTTTAAATTTTTAAAAATTTTGACATTTTTTGGAGAATGCCAAGACTATAGTCTTGGTAAACTCAATTTTGAAATTTTGCATTCAGACCGGATATTTTTAATTAGAGGTCCCGGATACAACCTCTAGATATATTTTTGCAGTTTTTGAAATTTCGAAAATTTTGACTTTTTTGGAAAAAAAACAAGACTATAGCTTTGGAAAACTCAATTCTGAAAATTTGGATTCATACCCGATTTTTTGAATTAGAAATCCCGGACACACCCTCTAGATGGTATTTTTGCAGTTTTTGAAATTTCGAAAATTTTGACATTGTAAAAACACCAAGACCTTGGGAAACTCAATTTTGAAATTTTGGATTTAGACCGGTTTCTTTAACTAGAAATCCCAGACGCATTCTTTAGATAGTATTTTTGCAGTTTTCGAAATTCCGAAAATTTTGATATTTTTTGGAGAAACACCAAGACTACAGCCTTGGAAAACTCAATTTTTAAATTTTGGAACTCAACCTGATTTTTTTAATTAGATATCCCGGACACACCCTCTAGATAGTGTATTTGCAGTTTTTGAAATATCGAAAATTTTGACATTTTTTGGAAAAACACCAAGACTATAGCTTTAGAAAACCCAATTTTGAAAATTTGGATTCAGACCCGATTTTTTGAATTAGAAATCCCGGACACAGCTCTAGATGGTATTTTTGCAGTTTTTGAAATTTCGAAAATTTTGACATTGTAAAAATATCAAGACCTTGGAAAACTCAATTTTGAAATTTTGGATTGAGACCAGTTTCTTTAACTAGAAATCCCGGACGCACTCTTTAGATAGTATTTTTGAAGTTTTTGAAATTTCGAAGATGTTGACTTTTTTGGAAAAACACCAAGACTATAATAGCCTTGCAAAACTCAATTTTGAAAAATTGGATTTAGACCGGATTTTTGGAATTATAAATCCCAGAGACACCCTCTAGGTAGTATTCATGCAGTTCTTGGAATTTCGAAAATTTTGTAATTTATTGGAAAAACACTAAGGCTGTAGCCTTGTAAAACTCAATTTGGAAATTTTGGATTTAGTCCGGATTTTTTTGATTAAAAATCCCGGACACAGCCTCTAGACAGTATTTTTGCAGTTTTTGAAATTTGGAATATTTTGACATTTTTGGAAAAACACCAAGACTATAGACTTGGAAAACACAATTTTGAAATTTTGGATTTAGACCGGATTTTTTTAATTAGAAATCCCGGACACAGCCTCTAGATAGCATTTTTGCAGTTTTTGAAATTTCGAGAATTTTGACATTTTTTTGGAAAAATACCAAGACTAAACCTGGAATTTCGATTTCGAAATTTTGGAATGAGAGCGGATTTTTTGAATTAGTAATCCCGGACACAAACTCTAGATAGTATTTTTGCAGCTTTGAAATTTCGAAAATTTTGACTTTTTTGGAAAAACACAAAGACTATATAGCCTTTGAAAACTCAATTTTGAATATTTGGATTTAGACCGGATTTTTTAATTAGAAATCCCGGACACACCCTCTAGATAGTATTTTTGCAGTTTTGTAATTTCCAAAATTTTGTCGCCTACAGCCTTGGAAAACTCAATTTTGAAATTTTGGATTTAGACCGGATTTTTTAAATTAGAAATCCCGGACGCAGCCTCTTGATAATACTTTGTAGTTTTTGAAATTTCGAAAATTTTTTCTTTTTTGGAAATGCACCAAGACTTATAGTCTTGGAAAAATCAATATTGAAATTTTGGATTTAGACCGGAATTTTTTAATTAGATATCCTGGACACAGCCTCTAGAGAGTATTTTTGCAGTTTTTGAAATTTCGAAAATTTTGACATTTTTTGGAAAAACACCAAGACTATAACCTTGGAAAACTAATTTTTGAAATTTTGTATTTTGACCGGATTTTTTAAATTAGAAATCCCAGATACAGCCTCTAGATAGTATTTTTGCAGTTTTTGAAATTTCTAAAATTTTGACTTTTTTGGAAAACTCAATTTTGAATTTTTTTATTTAGACCGGATTTTTTGCATTATATATCCCGGATACACCCTCTAGATAGTATTTTTGCATTCTTTTAAATTACGAAGATTTTGACATTTTTTGAAAATCACCAGTAGACATTAATACACCAATTCTATGAAGATGTTTTCCTAAGCAGTCATGTGCTGTAGTATGCTTCAGTATAGCAACTTCAGATTTTTGTAGTAGTTCCGGAATTATAGTATTTTTATATTTCTGTTTCTGACTTATTCAAGTAAATTGGAATTGTAATTATCATGAAATATTTTCTCTATAATTCTTTAAATTGATTCACAAAAAAATGCCTTTGTTATTTTCTGCTTAATTTTACATCTTTTTTTTTTTTTTTTGGTGTGTATGGAATGGCAATTAGAAGAAATGGTTGGTAGAGTTGTTTGACAATCTTCCCAGCCAGGTCCGATGGACCTGTTGACCAACAGCAGGTGCAGTCCTCCAAGCAAATTGGGGGTTGAATATAGATGGTGCAATTGCCAAATCAGAAAAATATGGTGTCCATTGAAAATAACTGTAAAATTGCTCATGAAATATTATGATTATGCTTCCTGAGTAATAACTTCCCAATTGGATCTCCGGGAGGGGACTGCTATGGGTAATCTGAAAATTTTATCTTGGAATGCCAAGGAGGAAAAATTCAAAGATGGCCCCAATAATAGTTATCGAGAAAGTAAGAAAAACTTATTTCTTATTACTAAATCTTGAAAATTACAAATTTTTTGGGCTGAATATTCATTTAGTATACTGGGGAAAAAAGCATCATAAAGAAAAACTGCTAGAAATTACATGTTTGAATAAAATAAAATGTTAAAATATTAAAATAAGTACCTGATATATCAGTCGTCCTCAACTAAAATGAATTTGTTTAAAAAACTTTGTCAAGTAGTTAAAACCATGTACTTGAGGATGACTGAATATATCAGATACTTATTTTAACATTTTATTACACAACCTCAACGGTGATTCACAATGAACGTTAGAAGTTTTTTTTATTTAATATTTAGAGGAAATAACACTATGAAGTTGTTGGATACGTAGTAGCTTTGAAAATGGCAAGAGATTACTGAAACTATAGTCTGCAAGAAAAACATAAATATGAGGTGAGTCACGAAAATCCCAACTCATAATAATTAACTTTAGAAGTAATGATGTTTGAATAAGTTACTTCTTCTTCCTTCCAAGTATTAGACCAAGGCCTGTTACGATCCTATAGAAAATTTTCCCTCCAGCATTTCATAGGATGACCCAGAGATCTTGGTATATAATTATAAATAGCTTTGGGGATCCAATTAGAACTCATTCTTTCAAGATAGTGTTTCGAGTTTAGTTGGTCTGTTTAATATATTCCAAAAATGGCATAGTCTTCAATTCTTTTAAGATATCTGGTGTAACCTGCTGTTCTGTGCATGAATCTCATTTCACAAGCCGTTATTCGCTTTCATGTTGTCTTTTTAGTGTCCATACTTCATTATCATAGGTCAACACTGGTCTAGCCAAAGTGTTATATAAACGTAATCTGGTGTTTTTTTGTACAAGGGATGGTTTCATAATTTGATTAACCATTCAGAGCGGGTGGAGTTAAATGACCGGTGATTCCCTGTTGTGGGTGGAGAGTGTTCACGGGCATTTAAATCCAGCCGTTCAGTGCCAGTATTCCAATAATGCATTTAAATGGAAATATCTTGAATAATTTAAATGTTTTTGCAATTTGTTTATGGTGAACCCTTAATATAATATTTAATTAATTTAATTTATTACGGTTCTCGTGTAACATCTCTGCATGTGTAGACTTATTGATAATTGTTGTGCCACAGTTGAAATAGGTTCTATTTGTAAGTTTCTCACATTAGTAGCACAGTGAATTGCACTAGGAATTCTTTGAAAAATTCAGAGAACCGGCTCTACCTAACAGCACAATGAAATATTTACACAAAAAGAAGGGTCTTCAAAAAAAAAAACAGAATGAGCTTCAAAAACTGGTGTGATAAATCTTCAAAGCATAAACCAGCAGTTTGACACTCAGGCACCAATAAGTGTATTTTTTTCCCTTGTGTTTACTTTGTTCATGTTTATTACAAACACATTGCTTTTATGGGTTGACCTTCCTTGTAGTGGGGTGGCAGCTTTCTCCAAATGTGTCTTTCTATCACTTTGGAAACATTATTTTAGGTCCTGTGCCTTCAAAAGATTGTCTTTCTACACATGAGACCTGTTGTGCTAAAAGACCTTCACCAACCCTAAATTTCAATCATTTTTTCTTCTGGTTTCCAAGGTGAAACCAGTTGATGATATATAACTATAATAGCTTCACGAGAGGTGTGGATTTGAAAGATCAACATGCTACAAGCCGGAAGATCTAGGGTTCGAGTACCGGTTGGTCAGGATTTTTAAACTGAACCAAACCTTCAGGCAGCACTGTGACCGCGGGTTTGACTCAGCCTCTAGCTGAAATGAGTACCAGATGCTTGTTATGAGCCACCAGGCAGAGATAAGTACCCAGCTTACTTCAAGTGCCGATAGTCTAGAAAAAGTGAGAGCCATAACCTCCTAATATCCGAAGGAGCTCCTGAGGCCTGTAGTGGGACCACTTTACCTTTTAGATACTGAGTGAATAGTAGACTAACTACCTTTCCATAATGTAAGGGTATCGTCAATTGAAATATATATATATATATATATATATATATATATATATGTATCTGAAATTTACTGTTATGATTCTGTACTATAGCATTAATCAGAAATAACTTTGTTGGGCCTTTATATGGACTGAATTTTGCAACATTATTATTAAAAATTAAGAGATTTGAAAATAGATTCAATTTGATTGACAAGTTAATCTACAAAAAAAACCGAATTTATTTTTCTAAGAAATCCTTTATCAAGTTATACATATAAGAAAAATGTCAGAGACTGCTAGAATAAATGCAAATATAAAATAATTTTAACTTGTTACTTAGGACCGTAATCGATTATGCACTAATATAAACTTTGAAGTCTTTACATAAATGTTATATAAACAGTAAATAGTTAATGTAAACACAAAGATCATAATAAAAGTTTAAAGCAGTGCATGCAGCTAGCATATACGTCACATCGCTCCGCATCTCGTGAAGAATTCAACCTGCGTACATGTCACGTACCTCAATGCTGACGAGTTAATAATTCCCAAACTTTTATTACAACTAGTAATTTTTTCAGAGATATCCCTTTCATCCCAGATAGAGATAATACCCAGGATATTTAAATTGATTAGATCTCTCTAAAATTTTATTCTGGAGACAGATTTTACTTTATATGGAGTCCTTCCTATGAAATGCCATAATTTTAGTTTTGTTAATTGATATTTCTGTACTTAATTTGGCAGCTATTTTTTGTAAATTATAAATTTATCGTTGCAGATCACTTTTCAGAAAGTGCCAGAAGAGCTAAATCGTCTGCAAAAAGAATAGCATCGAGTTTGAGGTTCCTATTGATGGGTATATATCCCCGTTGAGTTTACCTCCATTCGTTTATTCTTCTATCTATCTATCTTCAGGTTTTTTACAGCTGCTTCCGTCTTCCAGTGCCAAACCTCCAAAGCCTACGATCTTGAGCATCTTCAATGCTTAGCCCTCTTGCTTGCATTACTATCTTCATGTTTTCCTTCCATGTTAACTTTGGTCTCCCTCTTTTCTTCTTTCTGGTTGGTTGCCATTCATATAGTTGCTTTGGCCATCGCTCATCTTCCATTCTTAAAACATGTCCTAACCACTTTAATTCCTTCTCTCAATTCTTTCAATTATGCTTTCTTCTGCTTCCATTATGTTTCTAATTTCCTTATTTGTGACATGTTCTAATTTTGACTTTTTGGCACTTCTGCATAAATAGTCTATTTCTAGAGTTATTAGTCTATTTTTGTATTAATTATTGATTGTCCATACCTCACTTCCATACATTGCAACAGATTCCACATTATTATTCTATTCAAATATATACGTAATGAAAAGCACTGGTGAAAGTCCACGTCCCTGTCTTACTCCAGTGTTAATCTTTTTCCAAAAAGATAGTTCGCCATCTTGTTTAACACCTTTATAGATGTTGAATATATTAGTGATATATTGTTGTGGAACATTATTAACAGCTAAAATTTGTAATAATATATTTCTGTCTACTTTGTCAAAAGCCTGTATGAAGTCAACAAAGGCAATATGAGTTTCTATATTGAATTCCTTGTGCTTTTCTAATAGTAGTTTTAGAGTGAGGAATCCATCTGTACAAGATCTATCTTTTCTGAATCCATTCTGCTCTTCTCCAATTACATTTTCATATTTTTTTTTCAATTTATTCTTAAATATATTAGCATAAATTTTATATCCAGTGTTCAACAAGCTAATTCCACGATATTCATAGTTAAATATGGGAAATAACATTATGAGGTTCTTAATTCATAAATTAATGAGTCATATTTTAACATCTTACCTTATATTTTATGTTTCTTCAAACACGGGAAGTAGTTTTTTGAGAGAAGGATCTCTCTAAAACTAGTTCCCGTGTTTGAAGAAACATAAAATATGAGGTAAAATGTTAAAATATGACTCATTAATTTACTAATTCCACGATAGTTATCTTGGATTTGGCGACTATCTTTTTTGAAGATTGGTATTACAATGGATTTGTTCTAGCTTTGTAGTGGTTCTTGTCCTTCCTATATCATATTAAGGAGAATAAAAAATCTGTCTAAAATTTTTTTAGTTGAAAATTTAAATTTAAATAAGTTACTAAGTAAAATAAAAGTAAAGTGTTCCCACTACAAGCCTCGGGAGGCCCTTGGGTAGTAGGATGTTAAGGCTCCCACTTTTTCTAGACAATCGGCACTTGATGTCAGCCAGGTTGTCAGCCCTGCGTGACGGCCGCCTTTACCCCCAGAACAAGCATCTGGTACTCATTTCAGTTAGATGCTGAGTCGACCCTAGGGCCATGGTGCCACCAGAAGGTTTGGATCAGTTTAAAAATCCTGAACCCACCGGGACTTGAACCCAAGATACTAACCTATTTAAATCATATAATTTCTGAATTGTAACATTGTTAATATTCTGCTCATTTCCTTTGAAATATTCCTTTCAGTTACTAAGTTCATTATGCACTTCCTGATCATGCATCTATTTTAAAATTGTAGTTTTACAGAATAGTAGTAAGTTGTGAGTATATCATTACATGGATCTCAAACCGATTCATGACCCTCAATCTTGAGCAGATTCATCAAAATAGATCTTGAGAACAATGGAAATGAATCTCGAGAAGAACAATGGAAATTAATTAATAAATTACAATAGGAAGTAACATTATGAGGTTCTTCTTAATAAATGAGGTGAATATGGTTTCATCTTAACTCATAAATTGTTGTGTTTTATTTTAACCTATTTCGATATGCACAGCATATAGAAACATGTTCAAATAGAACACAATGATTTATGAGGTAAGATGAAATCAGATTCGCCTTATTTATTAAGTGGAAATGAATCTAGAGGAAATTCATGAAAATGGATCTCGAGGAGATTTGTGAAAAAGGATCTCAAGGAGATCTGTGGAAATGATCTAGAGGTGATTCACAAAAGGATCTCAAGGAGATCTGTGGAAATGATCTTGAGGTGATTCACAATAGGATCTCAAGGACATCTGCGGAAATGATCTAGAGGTGATTCACAAAAGGATCTCAAGGACATCTGTGGAAATGATCTAGAGGTTATTCACAAAAGGATCTCAAGGACATCTGTGGAAATGATCTAGAGGTAATTCACAAAAGGATCTCAAGGAGATCTGTGGAAATGATCTAGAGGTGATTCACAAAAGCATCTCAAGGAGATCTGTGTGGAAATGATCTAGAGGTGATTCACAAAAGGATCTCAAGGACATCTGCGGAAATGATCTAGAGGTGATTCACAAAAGGATCTCAAGGACATCTGTGGAAATGATCTAGAGGTGATTCACAAAAGCATCTCAAGGAGATCTGTGGAAATGATCTAGAGGTGATTCACAAAAGGATCTCAAGGGCATCTGTGGAAATGATCTAGAGGTGATTCACAAAAGGATCTCAAGGACATCTGTGGAAATTATCTAGAGGTGATTCACAAAAGGATCTCAAGGACATCTGTGGAAATGATCTAGAGACGATTCACAAAAGGATCTCAAGGAGATCTGTGGAAATGAACTAGAGGCGATTCACAAAAGGATCTCAAGGGCATCTGTGGAAATGATCTAGAGGTGATTCACAAAAGGATCTCAAGGACATCTGTGGAAATGATCTAGAGGTGATTCACAAAAGGATCTCAAGGAGATCTGTGGAAATGATATGATCTTGAAGTGATTCACAAAAATGGACATCAAGGAGATTAATGGAAATTTATCTCAAGAAGATTAATGGAAATTTATCTCAAGAAGATTAATGGAAATTTATCTCAGGGAAATTAATGGAAATTGATGTCAAGAAGATTCTTGGAAATTTATCTTAAGGAGATTCATGGAAATTAATCTCAATAAGATTATTGGAAATTGATGTCAAGGAGATTCAAGGAAATGTATCTTAACACATTGGTGACTGACTGCTGTGCGTTCCACCCACCGCTGCTAGACCAGACATTTGTAAGTAGCGTGGACTTTTAAATTTTTAACTGCACTAGCACAGTGTGATTTTTACATCAATGTATTTACAGTCAATAACAATAATGCATAAGTAAATCTTTATTAGTGTTCTCACCAGACCTTCTAGTAGAAATTGAGGGTTTGATAGCGTTGGAAACATTTCCCTTTATGTAAAGGCACAGGGCAAAAGAGCATATGTAGCGAGTTTCTTTTCTTGTGTTCACGGCAAGGTTTGGAGGGGTTTTTTTCAGACACAGTTGGTGTTAATTTATGTTTCTTCATGTCTCAGCCTTCTTGGTGGGTCTTGACGTGGTGTCCTTTTCACTCTGTCTTCCCTCCTCTTCCCTGTCATCTGTTCCTAATTTCACAACTGCCAAACAAGAGGCTGTTTCAACCAAAAAACTTCTGTTCGACATATTGCTGTTAGGATTTTGAAATTTATAGACCCAAAAAGCATTAAAGAGTGCACAATTCAGAAGCCACAATACAACTTTCTTGCTTCATTTCACTGTTTTTCTAAGGATGGAGTAATATGATAGGTACTGATCAGCCCTGTCTACACCCTTCACATACTTGTTATATTGAAGTATTCAATAGGGCATTTTTACAACTTTACCCCTCCCACTCTCGTGTTGCCTGATGCAATGTGCTAACCATTCTTACGTCTCTTTTATCTTTCAATGTTTGTAGCAAAAGGTCTCCCTTACTACAAAATACACATTCTCCTGGTTTGAGTTTATTTCCTGCTTCCACAAATGATTTTGGAAGCCCTCTGTTAATCCTTATTGTTCCAAAAACTATCGTCTTTCTTTGGAGCAAATATTCAGCTATAGCCACACTGTTATAATAATTATCCTGGTAGACATGATGCCACAGATATAAATTCGGCTGCAGAATGCAAAATAGTGTTTCTTCTAATTTTCCCCCTCTGCAACATATATTTACAGGTTACATACATATCCCGTAATCGCCTAACTATCGGCACTAAAATTCCATATTTCACCAGCTGTCTGCCTTAAAATTGTGAACAACTCTTTCTGTAAAGTTGGCAATTTCATAAAAGAGAAGAGAGAGGTACAAAAACAACTAAAGTTTATTTCACAATGAGAATAAAACAAAATTGCATGCTCCTTCAAAAGTGAAGAGCTGGAAAACCATAGAAAACGTAAACACGGACATCTCCGTGACCCGTCGTCTAGCGCTGGCCATTTAAACACGGAGATCTCCATGGCCCATCACCAATGTGTTAAGGAGATCCATTGAAATTGATCTCATTAAATTATTGGAAATGAATCTAAAGGAAATTCATGGAAATTGATTCCAAGGAGATTCAGGGAAATCGATCTTGAGGAGATTTATGTTACATGTGGATCTAAAGACAATTTATGGAAATAAAATACATATGGATCTCATACTGTTGGATAACATGAAGACAGACCTTACTATAATGAATATTATAGAAAAGATCTTACAGAGACATATAAAGAAACGTATATTCACAAATAACTATTTTACTACATTACTTTAAAATACATAATTACAAATAATACACAGATTATGCTATCTACATGTGTCACAACATTTGCTTTTTATGTACCATGAAGTTGTACACAAATGTTTAAATGAACTGCATAATGTAGGCAGTAGTTTATCTTGGCAAACTGCATAATTTTCTGTTGAAATCCAACCTGAAAACAAAGTATTTACTGTACAAATGTCTAATAGAAATAAAATAAAGACATTACAAGCTTGGGCCAAATGGAAATGGATTTGAAGCAATAGGATTAATTAATAATCATATCAGTATTAATATTAATACAGGGCAGATTGCTCGAATGTCTCTATTTTCATTTGTATGTGACAGATAAATGGTTGAAGATAGAAACTTACAATAATCATATATATATATATATATATATATATATATATATAAATCAATGTTTGTTTGTTTATTTGTTTGTTTGTTGGTTTATATTCTATGTGCGGCTATACTGTTGATCCAATTTTGATGGGATTTTTTGCAAAATGTTCAGAAGATTCCCGGGATGAACATAGGCTATAAGAGAGTTGTGACATTCAACTCCTTCAACCCCTAAAAATCACCCTTTGTAGTGAAAAACGTGAAATAAAGTCCCTATCTTGATGCTTAAATGGCTTACGCTGCCTAAACCATAACAAATACACCAAATTAATATACACAGAATTGAATATCTCAAAAAGCTCTACAAAAACATCTGTGACAGCATATGTTTATCTTTTATGGATAACTCACAATAACCATTTTTGTTTTTCATTGATGCCAAGAAGATCGGAATAAGTCAATTCCCGGACAAGCGTGCTCTGCCATATTGTTCATCCGATTGAGATGGGGCTTTTTGAAAAGTGTTCAGGAGATTCCGGGGATGAACATAGGCGATAAGAGAGTTGTAATACTCAACTCCTTTACCCCTAAAAATTACCCTTTGTAGTGAGAAACGTGAAATAAAGTCCCTATTTTGATGCTTAAATGGCTTATGCTGCCTAAACCATAACAAATACACCAAATTAATGTACACAGAATTGAACATCTCATAAAACTCTACAAAAAAGTCTGCAACTGCATATGTTTATCTGCTACGGATAACTTACAATAACCATTTTTATCTTTCATTGATGCCAAGCATATCAGGATAAGCAGATTCCCAAACAGTGCACGGCTGTTGGTAAAAACACATTAACATTTATTTATGAGTAACAGCGCAAGCCGGGTATTAGCTAGTCTAATATATAAAAATAAATGAAAGTTAGTTTGTTTGTTCGTACTTTATGCGCGGCCATGCCGTTGATCCGATTTTGATGGGTTTTTTTGCAAAATGTTCAGCAGATACCCGGGATGAACATAGGCTATAAGAGAGTTGGGATAGTCAAATCCTACACCCTTAAAAAACACCCTTTGTAGTGATAAACATGAAAAAGTCCCTACTTTGACTCTTAAATGGCTTACGCTGCCTAAACCATAACAAATACACAAAATTAATGTACACAGGATTGAATATCTCGAAAAACTCTACAAAAAAGTTCACGACAGCATATGTTTATCTTTTACAGATAACACACAATTGCAAATTTTGTCTTTCATAGATGCCAAGGAATTGGGATAAGTAGATTCCCGGGCAAGCATGTGCTGCCATACCATTCATCCGATTGTCATGGGGCTTTTTGCAAAATGTTCACGATTTCCCTGGGAAGGTTATAGATTATAAGAGAGTTTTAATGCTCAAGCCCTTCACTGTTAAAAATCACCTTCTGTAGTGAAAAAACATTAAAAATGTTGCTTTTTGTAAGCTTAAATAGCTTTCGCTGCCTAAACCATAACAAATACACAAAATGATTGTACACAGAATTGAATATCAAAAAAAAAAACTCTACAGAAAAGTCCACGACAGCATATGTTTATCTTTTAAGGATAACTCACAGTAACCATTTTTGTCTTTCATTGATGCCAAGAAGATCGGGATAAGTAGATTCCCGGGCAGGCATAGCAGTGCATGGCGGGTATTCTTTTATGGATAACTCACAATAACGAATTTTGTCTTTCAGATTATTTATGCCAAGTACATCGGGATGAGTAGATTCCCGGGAATGCCAGGTAATCAGCACCGGGTACCTAAAAATAATAATGATATAAATTTATATTTATTTTTCCATTTACTTAAAGTAAAAGTAAAGTGATCCCACGACAGGCCTCGAGAGGCCCTTGGGGTAGTGGGAGGTTAAGGCTCCCACTTTTTCTGGACAATCAGCACTTGATGTCAGCCGGGTTGTCAGCCCTGCATGACGGCTGCCTTTACCCCCAGAACAAGCGTCTGGTACTGACTTCCATTAGAGGCTGAGTCAACACCAGGGCCATGGTGCGCCAGAGGGTTTGGGTCAGTTTAAAAATCCTGACCCCAACTGGATTCGAACCCTCGACCTTGCAGCGCAGTGCCTTAACCACTACACTACGGCGTGCATTCGACTAATTATAATTTATTTAGGTGTAGCAGCGCACGCCGGGTATTAGCTAGTGTTTATATAAAGAGAAAACTCAAGTTTTGAATCCTGCAAGTAAATGGTGGAAAGACATGGTTTTCTTTCTTATATTTATTGTTTATCAAAATGGCGATACCATAGATAAAAGTGCAAAATTGTGTAGTATGTAGAGTTTAAATCAATTTTATAGTTCAAAGGGAGTGTCTGTGAATCTTTAATCATGATGCTTTGCAGGAACTTCAAATACCAAAATCAACATTGCAACAAATTGTCCACAAACGCCTCAAACTGTACGCATATAAATTGCCAAATGACAAGCCCCAACAAGTGAAATTCACCAATACTGAAGATAATATGCAAATGTATTGTAGCATGTCTTCGAAAAATCTACAATTATGAGGTGAGGTGTTAAATTCTAACTCAAATATTAATTAAAATTTCCAACCCTATTAGATATCAAAGCCAGACCCACTACTCAGGAAGCAGACATGCTATCATCTCAGCGCTAGTACAGCAGATTCAACACAGTAAATATGTTAATGACAGGAAGATTTAACTGTTATTGATATAATATTTTAAATTTAACACTTTCCAATAACTAACTAACTCACTGGCTCTATCGAACCCATAGGTTCATGACCACACGGACATAAACTCTCCATACATCCCTATCCTGAGCTAATGTTTTCCAATCATTCCCTGTATAATCTACTTCCCTCTAATCATGGATAATGTTATTCTCCCACCTCATTCTTGGCCTACCAACAGGGCATTTTCCCTCTGATTTTCCTACAAGAAGCTTCCATGCACCTCTTTCATCCCCCATATGTGCCAGATGTCCTGCTCATTGCAGTCTACAAGACTTAACTGTTCTTATTATATCGACTTCCTGTACATATCATGTAGGCTCACATTATATATTTTTCTCCAATACTGGACAATATTATTTTAAAAACAAAAGTAATATTGTCCAGCATTGGACAGTGTTAAATTTAAAATATTACGTGAAAATATTAAGCTTTACTGCTTGAAAGGTAGTTTAAAATTATCATAACTAATGCCACGAGTGATTTCCAAATTATTGATAAATTCACGTGTTATACCTACACTAGGGCCTAACTGCCATAATAATAAAAATCTATAAAAACAGATGAAGCATATACACAAGATACTTCTTTATTATACCAAATGATAGGGAATAAATAATCACCCTTAAAATGCGGATCGAAGTCTCAATCAAAATACACACAAGTGCTTTATAAATAAAAAACTAGGGTAAAAATTATAATAAAATAATTTCACATCAATATATTTTTCAATCTATGAGGACACACTTACGAAATCTTATATAATATCAAAAACAACTTTGTTAGTTTCAACCCAATGGGACACACTTACGAAAACTTATATAACCCAAACACATTAGGATAAGTAGTTGAAAACAATTTATATAAAATGGCCCTGATAGAACTAGGAATATTACAAAAGATTGGGTAAGAAAATAGGGTTTCCATTAGTTTTTGGGAATGGTGAAAGGTAGAGAGGATGATATAAAAAGCGGGGTTTTTGGGTAGCAAAGGTCAGAACGGTGTGGGGGACCGAACCCTTCGGTCCTCCTGGGGGACGAGAGTAGCCTCTGCATGGGTAAGAACTATATATTTTATTATTACTCTAAAAAGCTCAATTTTTTAAAATGGTCATTTTCTTGAAGAAAAATAACATAGAATATTTGGAAGACCAAAGGGTCAAATAACTTAGAATAATAATCTAAAGTTGAACTTTATAAATGGGTTTTTCTACCTCTGAATAATAACAAAGATAATTATTTCGACTCAATTCAACATGGCGATTTCTGTTATTTTTTATGATAATTTAAATATGTCTCTTTATATTGTTTATTTTTTATTATTTCACTCACCTCATACTTCATAATTCATAGCAGACCCTGGGTTTCTTCACATATTTTGTGACATTCTCAATGCTGCGTCACGTTCACAACTGACGTCCAACGGCCTTCTATCCTGCAGACTGACCTCCGCGCCATCTGGTGGCCGACCGAAGAATTTCCAAATCAGTCCTCTTTCTTTATAACCGGGTATTTCAAAATTCATAGTTGTATTTTCATTCTTGCATATGTAAATTTTTTCCCAAATTGTGAGTTCCTTCGGTTTTTCCAATTGTTTAAGTAATTTTGTTTTGGTTTCTATTCTATGTTTTTCTGACCAGGCATGTGCAGCTATTGCAGATTTTTTGGTTTCTCCATTTTTAACATTTCTGAGGCCGTTGGACGTCAGTTGTGAACGTGACGCAGCATTGAGAATGTCACAAAATATGTGAAGAAATCCAGGGTCTGCTATGAATTATGAAGTATGAGGTGAATGAAATAATAAAAAATAAACAATATTAAAAAACCTCATAGTGTTATTTCCTATCTACATAACTTAATGTCTCTTTATGTTTGTTTTATTTAATAAATTATGGTAATATTTGTTTAAAGTGTTTAAATGTGGAATTCATCCTCCAAAACCAAGGCTAACCGCTCGGGCCAAAGATCTCTTAAAACATAAAGATTCTTTTACGCTACGTTACGGCTAGGCTTAACTTCCACTGTAACATCACGACTCACAAAGTGAGGAGTGAATTTATCTAGAGAATTTGGAAATCAAAAATGACATTTGTTAGGACTATTTAACGAATAAAATTAAGCTGTTTACTCACAAATTATTATTTAAATATAGTTATTTTAAAATACTTATATATTTAATGTAAACGGCGATGTTTCAAAACAAATGAGAAACGATTGGTATGCTTCATCTGCTTCTTTTGCTTTATCACTGCAACCAGATCATATTATTTATTGCCAAAGGAACGCAATATTGTAAGAATGCTCTCTAGTGGAGAAAAAATGAAACATCAAACTGTATATTAATTCATTTCTGATGTCGTATGATGTAAATATGACAATTATATTTTTCTGGATTATTACCTGGGAAAAAATACATTTAAGAAAGTGCAAACAGTGGTTTCTTTTTTTGGTGGTATAATAAATTGCTACAAATGTTTTATATTAACTCCTGCAAGCGCTATGTGTTGACATTCATGCACTATATATACAATCTGGTAGCCGTACTTCTTACAGAATCAGTCACTGCAAAAATAATGCTATGCCTATTCAGAGTGTTAAAAAGGAGATGCTTTCTTTATTATGATAACCTTTAGTTGGTAAATTTTAGGTGAAACACGACTGTGAATGGTTGTAAATAAAAAATCATTGAAATGTGATTGGTGATTGACTCCCATTTGGGGCATGAGTTAAATAGTCATTATTTTATAGAATTATAGAAGCCAGCCATTGGCAGTTGGTAGGGCCATCAATCTCTCTTTGGACGATTTGCAAATTGTATATGTGGAAAGAAATGTTAATGTTTTTATTGCAGCTTGAATGGTGTAATGGATAGCATCCTCGTACAGAGAATGAGAGATCCAGGGTTCAAGTCCTGTTTCAAGTGTTATTTTTTTCTTTTCAAAATAAGATTTAACTCTCTTTAACCTTTTGACCGCCGAGTTTCCATTTTGCCAGCTGGGCTGTGGGTGCCAGGTTTTTTAAATTTAAAGTACTACGCCATACTATATAATATAAACCTATATAAAGTATAATTAACTGTCTACATGCCATGCTAAATTGAATTTAAACTCACTATTATACATTTATTTGAAGGTTAGGCGGTGTTGCTTCCACTTGTAAAGATCCCAGGTTCGAATTCAGCACGGTGTCTTCATTGAAATTTGTTATCACTATCACTAAAACATTTATCCTATTGAATACTTCTGATGGCATTATCACTAAACACTTATAATATTCAAATTGTTGAACATTTTTTATGGTCCTGGGTTTGAATCAATTCCAGTCAAACAGCTGTTTTATGCCACGTGTTTCATCTGGCGCGACATGCCCACCACTGTCACTCACACCATATTCATTTAGGTCTACATTACTTGCTTTACTATTTACAGGCATAGATTGTAATAATATTCTCTTAGAAACAGGACTACTATCACATTCGTCAAACGAATAACCATTTGATGAACTGTTACTGTCACTCTCATCTTCTGATAAAACTGACACAATAAACTCGCGTATTGTATTTTCATCAACTTCGAGACATGAATCACTGTGTTTCACCAAACGACCTACCCCTTGGCCAGGTATCTTTTCAACTAAAAATAAAATGAATAAAGAGAAAATCCTGAAATTGCAATATTCCATAGCCAAAAAAAAAAAATAGGCCTTGAAACATGAATGTACACCCTCCTTTAGAAAACCCATTTACAACTAGCCTGTACCGTTATGCTGTAAGGGATGTGCAAAGTATTGCTAAGAAAGGATGTACAAACACAGAATGAAAAATAATTTTAGTTTATTGAAGTAAAAACTTCAGGAAAAAAATATTTAAAATAATAAGATTGAAAACCGGAGCTTGCTGGGCGTGGCATACTGCTGTACACACACTTTCACCGGTGCACGCTGGGCATGGCGTTCAAAAGGTTAAACTAATGACGATAAGATGCTTACCTGAACTGAACTGAAGATTGCAGTTTTGCTTCACGTAACAGTCCTCTGACACCCTTGGTCTATTGTTTAAATTACACTTGCCATCTTGCTTCAAGCATACCACACTTCTCGTCCTTACTCCCGACCCACATGTAACTGAACACGGTTTCCACTGCTTCACGGCCCATCCTCCCTCATTCACACGTTTACCACTTCCTGTCCCATTCCTGTTATCAGAGAACTCAGACACTTTATTTCTGTCTGTTGTAATACTGTTAGTTACAAGGTCATCTTCTTGTAATGAATCATCTGAATCTATTGACAAACTCAAATTCACATCATCTTCTTCTGAGTCTTCATTAGAGTCTACTGTTTGGGGTAATGCTGATGTAAACAGAGAACTGGAGGTGCTGAGGTCTAAAAGGATAGGTCTGGCAGTGGTGTGAATCATACATGAGGGCAAGTTAGGACACAGTTCGCGTTCACTTGGACGTTCCTGTCCTTGGCATTCACTGTCAGGTAGTGCCAGCTCTTTACCATCACTGCCCTTAGAGTTGAGTTCAACACAGATAACAGTTCTTTTTCTCATTGCATGAAGTCCGCAAGTCACTGGACACAACTGCCATGGTCCAATCCACCATCTAAAATCACACAAAAAAAAGTTTATTCTTTTCAATTTTATGTTACTAGCTGTGCACTGCTACATCTAAATAATTAAATATGTTTTAATGTTTAGTTGAATAGGTAAAAAGAAAAATAATTATAAATTTAGATCTTAATTATTTTTAGATACTCTGTGCTGATTACCTGGCATTGCCTGAGAATCTACTTATCCCCATCTTATTGGGATCAGCGAGTTTAACCTTTTTTAAATTGGTTTTAAATTGTACGTCCAGTCTGCCTGCAGACCCAGCGCATGGGTTCTGAGCAGGCGGAGCTGTTTGGTTGCTTAAAATTGTACTGGATAATATTACTTTTATTACATACCTTTTTTCATGGTTATAGATGCTTGGCAACTGAAGATAACATCTCTTTATTGAAGGTTTGTTTTTATGTGATAAGTCTCAAAACAATCACCAATACATAAACCGACATCACACTTTTTACACTTCACTTTCTGATTCCCCGTGCCGAACACACATGACAAATTAGCCTTTGTAAAGCTACTGGCCAATATTAACTAAAGTTAACTTCAAGTTGCGAAATGTCTGTACTCAATATACTAGGTCTACCAGGGAGTCGTCTACAGGGTGTTGTACCAGCCTGTTCCAAAAAGTCTCTGACAAGTCTAAGTTGGAAGTCTCTATGTGTTGTTTTGGCAACACATGAAGCCAGAAGAAGAAAACTGTTTAGAATGGTCATGTCTAACAAATGAAAAAATAATTTCTTGCTTGTGAAATCCAGCTATAATGGCTGGGGGATTCGACATGCTGACCACATGTCACCCATGCACTGGCTAGATGATCATCTACCTCTGTGATTGACACATGCGTGGGTGAGGCTTGCAGCCGGCTATTAGCCTAAGGGTCTGTTGCACCATGGAATTATTATTATTATTATTATTATTATTGTTATTAGGCATCCCTTTTTTCTTAGGTCTTACTATCCCACAACAATTTATTTTTTTTAGTCAAATCGTCAAATCCTTCTACATTTTTAGTCAATTGTCTGACTGTGGTATGAATAGCAGTCATGTTGTTAGCAGATTGTGTTTTTAATTTTTCGAGATAAACTTCCATGTCATATGTGTATCCAGTATTGTCACATAATTTATAAATTTTTATGCCTAAACATTTGTGCTTTTTTGGACTGTAAAAGTAAAGTAAAGTGATCCCACAACAGGCCCGGAGGCCCTTGGGGTAATAGGAGGTTAGGGCTCCCACTTTTTCTAGACAATCGGCACTTGATGTCAGCCGGGTTGTCAGCCCTGCGTGACGGCCGCCTTTACCCCAGAACAAGCGTCTGGTACTCATTTCAGTTAGAGGCTGAGTCGACCCCAGGGCCATAGTGCCACCAGAGGGTTTGGGTCAGTTTAAAAATCCTGACCCCAACGGGACTTGAACCCTCAACCCTCCGGCTTGTAGCTCAGTGCCTTAACCACTACGCTACGGCGTGCCCCCAAAAGTAAAGTGATCCCACAACAGGCCCAGAGGCCCTCGGGGTAGTAGGAGGTTAAGGCTCCCACTTTTTCTAGACAATCGGCACTTGATGTCAGCCAGGTTGTCAGCCCTGCGTGACGGCCGCCTTTACCCCAGAACAAGCGACTGGTACTCATTTCCATTAGAGGCTGAGTCGACCCCAGGGCCATAGTGCCGCCAGAAGGTTTTGGTCAGTTTAAAAATCCTGACCCCACCGGGACTTGAACCCTCGACCCTCCGGCTTGTAGCTCAGTGCCTTAACCACTACGCTACGGCGTACTGCCTAAAAATTACTCATCCTTTGAAAGATACAATGACTTTATCAACTGCCAACAGTTCAGAAGGATTATATAGTTTACAGAAGGCATTATTCAATATATGAAAAATGGTTCTTATCTTCCAAAGTCTGTCATAATTGGGGTCGTTTTTATTAGGGGGTTATTATTGTCTATAAAATGTAAAAATCTAAGAATATGTAGAAATCTATTACGAGGCATTGTATTATTAAAAAAACAGGCGTATGGAACTGTTCCATTGTCGACCAATAGTCCCTAAGGCAGTCGCGTATGTCATATCCCATTTGAATAATTAGGCCAAGAAAAAGGTACATTTCTGATTCTGTCACGTCAGGGGGAAGAGTACAATTTTCTTCACAGTCAATTCTAGTTTCACGAACCCAAAACCCTACCCGTACGTCAGGTATCTCAATGGTACAAGTGTCAGTTGATTGTAGCTCATGATTGTCATTGTTATCGTCTTCGTCATTGTCACAGTCCAAGAATTTCTTGTATTTCAGCAGAACTTAGTGACATATCGTAAACTTCACTCTGTGTCACAAAACTATGAATGAATATAGGCTGCGTTGGAATGTGACCTTTTTTTTTTTTTCCAAAGCTTTTTCTGCTTTGGGGGAAAACTGACCGGATGCAACATAAAACCAATTCTAAACAAAAGAATGCTGGAGGGTTGGAATATACCTAAATATATATAGTTTTTGACTTCTAAACTGATTCATAACACTCTAAACTCCTAAAATTATTTGGTAACTATCCTGAATTTAAAAACTCTCTATGGTATAAAATATCGCTACGGGTTTTTGCCGTGAATACCACCAATTTTACAACAATATTTAACACTATAAACGTTAAGGTAGAATTTTTTATCAGGTGAGTGATAAAAAATTCTACCTTAATGAATATACCTCATAGTGAGAATTCCTATAATAAGTAACTATAAACATTGTTTGATGTTTGTGACCCCAAAAGATTTTAGAAAATAAGTTAATAAAATTAGCAAAGTTATAGTAAAACATCTGGAGTTTAAAAATTAGGTGGACATTTAAACCCGGGCTGCCTACCGCTACCTGGCCATTTAAACTTGGGCGCTTAAAGATTAAAGACAAAAATGATTATTGTGAGTACATAGACATATGCTGTTGTAGACATTTTGTGGAATTTTTTGAAATATTCAATTCTGTGTACATTAATTTGGTGCGTTTATTATGGTTTAGGCATATCGTATTTTACAGACTATAAGACGCACTTTTTCTTCGAAAAATTGCCTCCAAAATTCAGGTGCATCTTATACTCAAAATTAATATAAAAATGTCCAGTGTTTGATTTAAAATTCCCACCAGTCTTAAAAAATGGCCACATATTTGATGCCGTGGGAAACCTATCTCTACTATCTGGCAACAGCGGATTCAACTGGCAGCAGCAGTGCACGTGGACCGATATGACAAACATGAATTGCGGGGATTCACAAGCTGGCTAACACTGTCTCCCTATGATGCCAGTGAACTTGAACAAATGGATGATTGATGAAACCCATAATGAAATCACGTTGAAGGCTGTTTTAAAACGACATACAATCAAACAAGTGTGTCATGGTCTAGAGTGAGAGAAAACATTATTGTTAAAACTTTCAAGAAGTGTGGCATAAGATGGCAGTGAATACCATCTTATATATGAAGAGGACAACGATGACGACGAAGAAGAAGAAGAAGAAGAAGAAGAAGAAGAGGAAGAAGAAGAAGAAGAAGAAGAAGAAGAAAGTTCAGATGATGATTTTCAGGGATTTTAAAGATCAGAATGGTTTTATAAACTAAGATTTTTTTTTTTAATCTGGCTTTGCCAATCTATTAATAAAAATGGTAAAAATGTTTTTTTTTTTAATTGCTTAAAAATTAAGGTGCGTCTTATAGTCCGTAGTGTCTTATAGTCTGTAAAATATGGTGATGAAATTGTGATATTGAAAAGAACCCCATGACTTCATAAGGTTACCTGGCAGGACATGGATGGGTGTTGCAGACCCTCATCATATGATCAGGTTTCTCTTCGCTGCTGCACAAGTCCTCACTCACAGTGCCATCATCCTTCTCTTGGCATACAGGGTGTGACTCTTGTGTCCCTCCTTCACATGTAGCTGAGCATGATGACCAGTCTGAGAACATCCATTTGTACTGTGGCACCCGAACTGGCTGTTTTTTGGGAACAGTATACTCATAAGTTACTCCAAAATTACGATACCTGCCACGGAATATCAACTGCAATAGAGATCAATTATCCATTACGGGAGAAAATAAATTATGTATAGAGTGTAAATTAATTAAAACAAAGAAATTTACATATTAATGTATTTATTTAGTCTGGTGGAGTTCAGGACATGTGACCTCTTACACTCACCAAGACAAACATATGTTACATTAGAATATAGCAATCACTATTAACTCTAATATTAAATGCTAAATAAAAATTTTATCAATAAGATAATATCTCTAAGATTAAGACTGATAACATAATGTTAATGATAATTAAAATTAAGACTAAAACTTGTACATAGACAAGATAAATTAAATTTTATTTTTGAAGAGAAAAAGTATATGCCAAGACCGGTTGTTTGAACCCAGGAACTTTGGCCTTCTAGGCCAATGCTCTACCACCTACTTGAGCACTCCAATCTAAATGCAAATTTTTCTTCTTCTTCTTCTTCCTTCCAAGTATTAGGCCAAGGCCTGTTACGATCCTATAGAAAATTTTCCCTCCAGCATTTGAGGGAAATTCTCATATAAGACTTGAAAGCATAATAATAGTCCCTTCGATTGGTTGCTGGCCAAAGGAAGGCAAGACCAGTGATGGGGCTGCCATCTTATAGCCTCTGGCCAGGCTTTTCTGGAGAAGAAAAGAAAATAAAGGAAGGAAGAAATGGAAGAAAGGAAAGACTCCCTAGCCCTCGGATGCCCTAATAGCATTGGGGTCGAAAAAACAAGAGTTAACCAAGAGAGGTTAGATAGTAAAGTTAAAAGAGTGCAAAACACAAGTAAGTGGAAGAAATGTTTTGCACAGCTTGGGCACCTTGTGGTCGCCATCCACATATCCCCTAGATGAGGACCCCTGAGTTCTCTTATACAATGTTAATTCCCAAGTAGCCGAATGCTAGAAACATTTGCTCGATTATGCAAATGGTGGCTTCTTATTTAAGAAGACAAACCCCAGTCTGAGCATATAATTTATCTCTTCAAACATAATTTGTCATTCAGTGAGAAGTATTAAATTAATAATTAGAACATTGAAAGATAAATTAAATTATTTGGTAGACTGTTCCTATCTAAAGTACATGAAAAGCAAACAAAAAAATGATATACAGAAAATCAAGATAATCAAATCATCAAAGAATAATCAATACTAGTAAAATTCATATCGAATTCCGTTGAGGTGAAGTCATATGATGAAAGTTAAAAATTAAATTGTACCTGTTGGTAGGTGCTGTCGTCCTCAACTTTGTTAATATATTGTATATAAAATTAACTGGAGCGCTTTCGGAAGTTACCTTCCATCTTCTGCAGGTTGAGTTTCTGCTACTTGTTGTTGTTGTGTACGTTATACGAGATCGTCAAAAATAAGTCAGTTGCTGCCACAAACAGTTGGAGTATACATCACCATACACAACAACAACAAGTAGCGGAAACTCAACCTGCAGAAGATGGAAGGTAACTTCCGAAAGCGCTCCAGTTAATTTTATATACAATATATTAACAAAGTTGAGGACGACGGCACCTACCAACAGGTACAATTTAATTTTTAACTTTCATCAAAGAATAAGATTCAATTAAACCTCACAGTGATTTTTTCCTATAAAAGTTCATTAAATATTTTTGTACATTTATCGTCAAAATAAATCTTGTTATTTAAATTATTAATTTGGCTTTCTATGCTCTTAAATTGCATGTTATAATAGCTATTTGATGATAAACTGCATTTATTGAACTACATCTTTATTTAGTATACTGTATGTCCTTTAGGCAGTTGCAACTACTTGGATAACAGCTATGTTTTGCTATTTCTAGCATAACGGCAGTTTTCATATGCATTGGCTCTGTGTTTAGAATTGCTGATAACCACTTTCTTACTTGCAATTTCCATCTTTGATAATAAACTATTTATAGGAGCCACATACATTCTTTTTTTTATAAATGAGTTGGATAAAATATTTTTACATCTCTCCTCATAAAGTCCTGTGTGTTCAAGATACCAATTTCAAAGGCCATTTTCCCTTCATCTTCAGTCAAATTGGAGTTTGATACTGGAGTATTGTGAAAACACAGAACTTCATGAGGTGAGATGTAAAATATTTTATCCAACTCATTTATATGCTGAAAGTACTTCATAGTGTTACAACCCACAGTAATTTTGATTAAATACATACACTCTACTTATTTTAGGAATTCTCACTATGAGGTATATTCATTACGGTAGAATTTTTATCACTCACCTCATATTGTTCTTCTTATTTGACTATAAACTAGTTTCGGAACATAGTTTCTGTTCCATCCTCAGTATCGTCACGACCGTTGTTCTGTCGTCTTGAAGAGCTGTTCTTAGCTCCTATTGGCTGACTGAAAAACCTCGAAACCAGGTCATTCTCACCGGGAATTTCAAAGTTCAAGTTTTTCTTTTCGCTCTTTGTATGTAGATCTTTTCCCAAACAGTAAGTTCTTTTGGTTTTTCTATTTGTTTTAATAATTTAGCTTCTTTCTCGATAAGATGTTTTTCAGACCATGCATGGGCAGCCACTGCAGATTTTTCTACTTCCCCTTTCTTGACATTCCTGAGATTTCACTAGAGTGAAAGAACATCTCAGGAATGTCAAGAAAGGGGAAGTAGAAAAATCTGCAGTGGCTGCCCATGCATGGTCTGAAAAACATCTTATCGAGAAAGAAGCTAAATTATTAAAACAAATAGAAAACCAAAAGAACTTACTGTTTGGGAAAAGATCTAGATTCAAAAGAGCGAAAAGAAGAACTTGATGAACTTTGAAATTCCCGGTGAGAATAACCTGGTTTCAAGGTTTTTCAATCAGCCAATGGAAGGAGTGAAGGACAACTCTTCAAGACGACAGAACAACGGTCATGACGATACTGAGGATGGAACAGAAACTATGTTCCGAAACTAGTTTATAGTCAAATAAGAAGAACAATATGAGGTGAGTGATAAAAATTCTACCTTAACATACACTCTAATTGTGAAAATCTACCACCATTGTATAGAATACTTCTTTAACTTAAATACTACCTGGTAACCTTTAATATTTGATGTAGCTCTAAATCTCATATTATTATGATTCTTTTCTTCATTTGCAGAGTTATATTATATTGTACGTCGGTGTTTCTTGTGCAATTCTCCTATTGTTTTTCATCAGATTCAAGCTGGGATTTATTTCCTCACCCCTCTGGGAATCTTCTATACCAATCATATTTGAAGAGAAAAATTATACGCTCAGACCGGGACCTGAACCCGGGACCCTTGGTTCTCTAGACCAAGTGCTCTACCAACTGAGCTACCTGAGCAAGTACCGATCTAAACGCAAATCTTTCTCTATATACATTGTAATTCCCATCCACCACATGCTGTGAAGCCATGCTTCTATCTTGCAAATGGCGGCTCCTTTATTAAGAAGACATATTTGGGAATTATACATTACAGCCAGTACGGCTTTTTCCAAGTTTTTTATTATTGATTTCGTACATCTCAATGATGGATAAATCATATTTGAAGAGAAAAATTATACGCTCAAACCGGGACCTGAACCCGGGACCCGGTCTGAGCGTATAATTTTTCTCTTCAAATATGATTTATCCATCATTGAGATGTATGAAATCAATAATAAAAAACTTGGAAAAAGCCGTACTGGCTGTAATGTATAATTCCCAAATATGTCTTCTTAATAAAGGAGCCGCCATTTGCAAGATAGAAGCATGGCTTCACAGCATGTGGTGGATGGGAATTACAATGTATATAGAGAAAGATTTGCGTTTAGATCGGTACTTGCTCAGGTAGCTCAGTTGGTAGAGCACTTGGTCTAGAGAACCAAGGGTCCCGGGTTCAGGTCCCGGTCTGAGCGTATAATTTTTCTCTTCAAATATGATTTATCCATCATTGAGATGTACGAAATCAATAATAAAAAACTTCTATACCAATGTTTAAGAAACATAACTCAAAATTATCCAAGAGGAGAAAATATGAGTTCAGAAAATTTACTTTTTGATTGATTGATATTGGGATAATAAACCCATCAGTATATATAAAAAATATTACAAATTCTTTTTCATAATCAGTAAGTTTGCACAATATTCCACTTTTATAGGAATTAATCACTATGAGGTTTAATATATTATAAAATCAAATGTTTCCTACCTCTCCTCATACAAATCTTGTAACTAGATTGCGATTTCGAGACCATAACAGTCTCATCTTCAGTACAATCTTGGCAACTGATGTTATGTCGATCGGAAGAAACACTTCTTCTTCCCTCTGTTGGTGGACCAATGAACCTCTGGATCAGGTCAGGATTCGTGGGAATTTCAAAGTTCATAAGGATTCCTTTGTTTTTCTGAATGTGAATTTTTTCCCAAACCGTGAGTTCCTTTTGTTTATCTATTTGTTAAATTAGACTGCCTTTTGATTCAATTAAATGTTTTTCGGACCAAGCATATGCAGCTACTGCTGACTTTTCCACTTCTCCCTTTTTGACATTTCTAAGATGTTCTTTCACCTTTGTTTTCAAATTTATTTTTGTTTTTTCAATATAAATTTTGTCACAATCCCTGCATTTGATCTGATAAATTCTTCAATTCTTTCATTTGTATTGGTTTTAATTATCCTATTAAGGCTGTATTGGCACAGAAGAATGAATACAGCTTTAATAGGATAATTAAAACCAATAAAAATGAAAGAATTGAAGAATAAAACAAATCAGGAATTTATCAGATCAGATGCAGGGATTGTGACAAAATTGATATTGGAAAACAAAAAGAAATTCGAAAACAAAGGCGAAAGAACATCTTAAAAATGTCAAAAAGGGAGAGGTGGAAAAGTCAGCAGTAGCTACTCATGCTTGGTCCAAAAAACATTTGATTGAATCAAAAGCCAGCCTAATTAAACAAATAGATAAACAAAAGAAACTTGTGGTTTGGGAAAAAATCCATATTCAGAAAAACAAAGGAAAACTTATGAACTTCGAAATTCCCACAAATCCTGACCTGATCCAGAGGTTTATCAGTCCACCAACAGAGGGAAGAAGAAGAAGAAGAAGAAGAAGAAGAAGAAGTGTTTCTTCCAATTGACATAACATCAGCTGCCAAGATTGTACTGAAGATGAGACCATTATGGTCTTGACATTGCGATCTACTTAGAAGATTTATATGAGGAGAGGTAGGAAACATTTGATTTTATAATAAGTTTGTACAATCTTCAAATATTTATAAAACTAGATACCATAAGAGTGATAACAATACAGTGATACATACATAAATTACTACATCTTCCTTGATTGGTCCTGGCATGTGCACTTTCTCCAAATCTCTGTCTCGTTCATAGAGGGCAGGAGTGCCTGCAACTTCATACTCTCCTGCCAATGTTATCTGCCTGGAAGCATAACATTTTAATTATTTTGAAATTCTTTACATTTGAAAAGTTTACATCTATCACTGTCATCACTAATAAACACAATTTTTGGATATCACAAATCAACGAATAAAATAATTAATATAATAAAAAAATGTATATATATTCTGAAACATTAAACTTCATGGGTCATATAGCCTTCTTTTTTTCACTGTAACACAACATTAATTTGAGAAACAGACAATTAAAATTTGTACATAGTTAAATATGGAAAATAACGTTATGAGGTTCTTAATTCAATGAATGAATGAGTCACTTCTTATCTTACCTCGTAGTTTATGTTTTTTTAAACAGGGGAACTGCAGTTCTAAAGAGAAGATCTCTCAGTTGAAAATAAGAGAGATGTTCCCTTGAAAACTGCAGTTATGTTTAATAAAACATAAACTATGAGGTAAGATAAGAAGTGACTCATTCATTCATTCATTGAATTATTATTTGACCTGTTCATTTTTTTATGAACATGAGTTCAACATAACTTTTGTCAAGTCACAGAGAAAATATCTCGTGATAATTGGAAGAGCAGAACAAACACAAAAATTAACAAATCCTTTACAATATCAAATTATATGGCATTATATAGTTTTACAATCACCCAATCAACAAACTACATGACACTCCAGAACTTCAATGGAACTTCAAACCCTAGAAGAAAGATACCCCCAAAATGAATGTTTATACATGTGGCTCATTAATAAACTATAGATATAGTGTAAAAGTTGTAAGTTGGCATGATTTCTGCTATCTTTGTCTAGAGAACTGTTCTTCCACCCTTCGCTAGACATCTGAGTGACATGTGTACTATAATGGGCTACCCTTGTAAAATTACTTAGGAATGCTAGAAAAACTCCACCCCCACTTCCGCCCAGTCACTTTTGTTCACGTAATTTTTGTCAGTGGCGACTGTTTCAGAGTTCGTTTGTAGTTTGTGAGAGTGAGTGAGATATTATATTAGTGTAAAATTAATCTTTAGAAGAAGGGAATGCCACCACTGATCTATGTTCACTGCAGGGAGTGTCTGCCCTACCGCTGTCACCGTAAAGAGATATGTGTATGAGTGAGAAAGAAGATGGTGAGTACTCTCTTTCTCTTTCTAAAATATTCTAGACACTTTAGCCCTCACGGACTATAGTATACAGGTGCAGATATTTAGGACTGCTGCAAATTATTTTCACATTACAGTATATCCATTGAATCTATCATGAAAATAACTTTTAATTGAGAAATAAACATAATAGAAACCACATAAAAAAACATAATCTTCAGTCTGAAGATGTCTGTTTCAAAGACATAACATCAAACAAAAATAAGTAATATTTGAAGAGAAAAATTATATGCTCAGACCAGGGTTTGAACCCAGGACCTTTGGTTTTTTAGACCAATGTTCTATCACTGAGCTATCTGAGCACTACAATCTAAATGCAAATTTTTCAGATACCTCAGCAGTAGAGCATTGACCTAGAAAGCCAAAGGCCTGGAGTTCAAACCCCGTCCTGAGCATATTAATTTTTCTCTTCAAAATATAATTTGTCCTACAGTGAGAATATTAAATTAATAATAAAAACATCGAAAAATAAGTAATATTAACAAAATCCAAAGCCACAATTGAAACCATTTTCAATTTCTATACAACAATTTTCATCACTGTATACAATATCAGAGCAATGTTTAAACTTCTTTCACAATTTATCGATAAAATGATTTACGTTACACCTCATTAAGTTCTGTGTTTTCACGGAGTTAGAGTTTGACTGAAGATGAAGGCAAATAGCCTTTGAAACCAGTATCATGAAAACACGGAACTATATGAGGTGAGATATAAAAACATTTTATTCAACTCATCATAAATTGAAAATTACCTCATAGTGTTACTTCTCACTGTAATATTAATTAAATTCTTACAGCTAATTGTGCTGCAATAGATCCCTGCCCATGTTCACATTTAAGAAAACTGAGCCATAAGAACAGAATTAAAATTAAAAAACCAACAAATAATAAACAGAAAACTAAGAAGAAAGAGAGATGAAAATATTCATCTCCAGTCCCACATCCTGACATGCCCAAACAAAATTACTGTAATAAATTAATGAGTCATTTTAACATCTTACCTCATATTTCATATTTTTCAAACACGGTAACTATAGTTTTCAAATGATCTTGTCATTCATTTTCAACCGCCATTATGACTACCGGATATTCGTTGGAATCTCCCTCTATAACATTGCCATCTGGTATTGATTTGACGAACTTCGAGATATCGTTGCCATCTGGTGTTGATTCGATGAACTTCGAGATGAGGTCACGTTCATCCGGAATGTCGAAATTCATAGATTTAAATTTGTTCTTCTGTATAAATATTTTCTCCCAAACTGTCAAATCCAAAGGTTTTTCCAAATGTTTTAGAAGTTTAGCTTCTTTTTCAATTCTATGACCTTCCAACAAACTATGTGCTGCAATAGCTGATTTTTCAATTTCACCATTTTTAATATTTCTAAAGTGTTCCGGATGAATGTGACCTCATCTCAAAGTTCATCGAATCAACACCAGATGGCAACGATATCTCGAAGTTCGTCAAATCAACACCAGATGGCAACGTTATAGAGGGAGATTCCAACGAATATCCGGTAGTCATAATGGCGGTTAAAAATGAATGACAAGATCATTTGAAAACTAAAGTTACCGTGTTTGAAAAACATGAAATATGAGGTAAGATGTTAAAATGACTCATTAATTTATTAATTAAGAACCTCATAATGTGTTTCCCAATTTTAACTTTGAAAAATTACTGTAGCTGTATTCTGCCTCCTCACAGCTACCACCGCTTATCTAATTACCTCCAGAAAATTTGAATTTGTGCCAATGAAATATATTATCTTAAATGTAAACAGTTGGACAAAAACAAACAAATAAGAAAGGAAAATCAAGTTTTATACTGGGAAGCTACAGAGAAAATGGTGCAAGCAAATTAAAAAGCTCAACATTGGATAATAACTTTTGTCAAGTGCTACATGGTTATCTATCTACCTATCTATAATGGAGTAGCCCAATGTTGAACCATAGCCTCTCCCTTGTGAGGAGCTACTACATGGTTATACCTAATCTACACATTAGGAATCATAATAACCAGACCTTAACATTAAATACTATATTCTTTGCAGATGATCAAGTTATAATTTCTAATTCAGAGAATAACTTACAAATAGCACTATATACACAAAATAAAATATTAAAAGATTTTGGGATGAAAATTTCAGTACAAAAGTCAAAAGTAATGGCATTTTTAGGAGAAGATCCAATCAGTAAAGCTAATACACAATATCCAATGGCCTAGAACAAGTACAAAATTTCAACTATTTAGGTTGTGAAATACTTATCAAAATGAAAAAGATGTGAACAAGAAAATTACAAAATTTACACAAATCTTAGGAAAAATAAATAATACATTAAAAGCTAAATTAGTACAAAAATCCACATGAATAAAAATATATAATTCTTTAGCATTACACTCCCTTTTATACAGAAGTGAGATTTGGAAATTAAGAAAAAGAGACAGGAGCAGAATCAAAGCAATGGGAATGAAATTTCTCAGGACAGCAGAACACACTCTTTCAGTTCAAAAAAAAAAAGAATGAAGAAATGTTAATTGATGATTAAAGCAACTAGATTCAACCACATTGAACACAAAATACTGATTTTCAATATGACTTGTAAACATACCCTTCAGCAAAGAAAATTTTCAAATAGAGAAGAAACGCGTAATAAAAGTAGCAAAGAAAAATTGTTTTCAAGAACAAATTATTAATAAAAAATAAGTATAAAATCAAAAACTCTTTTAACAGAAAAACAAATTGAAAAGAAATACAGAAAATATACATACGAGTATCGTACAAGGACATACAACAAATTTCATAAACTTTTCACCAAATTTAATATCAAATTAGCACCAAAAAATTACTACAACTTAAAAAACTAATCAAAACTAACAAATGAAAAGATGAGGAATACACCAGATAAAATGTGCTGATTGTGATAAGACATACATAAGAAAAACAAATAGAAATTTGAACATTAGAAAGAAGAAACAATTGAGAAATGTGAAAAATGGAGAAGTTGAAAAATTGCAGTGGCTGCTCATGTTTGGTCAGAAAAATATAAAATCGAACTGAATACAAAATTATTGAAACAGTTAGAAAGCATAAAAGAACTGACCATTTGGGGGAAGCTGTGCATCTAAAAGTACAGAGATAGGGTTATGAATTTTGAAATTCCTGGGAAAAAGATATGATTTGGAAGTTCTTCGGACAACCAAAAGATGGAAGGATAGTCGATATAATGGACTAACAACTGGAAGTTTAACAGTTTATAAGAGCTGATGACGATTGCAAGTCATATTGAATCATGTTCTCTTGAATAAAACAATTTACGAGCTAAGATGTCAATACTTTTTATAACCTAGCTTATCATAGGTCATAACGTAGCATAAAAAAAAGGGATTCAATATTTTAATTGACCTTGGCCCGAGTGGTTGGCCTTCAGATCGCGGGAACATCACATTGTACATAAAAACATATAAAACCATAAAACAAAACACAAAACACATTTATTATAAATGTCAACAATACATAAAACATATTCAAAAAACCCAGTTAAAAACATTTTTGCCAAGGAAACCCATGTTGGATCATGTCAAATTGATTGAAATCTTAATATTTCTCTGAGAGGGTCAGCTAAATCAACTGTAGATTATTAATTTTTAATTATGAATTTAATTCGACCTTTTGGTCTTCTCATTTGATAATGCATAGTTTTTAACAATAAAACTAATTAATCTAAAGTTATTAATGGTTCAAAGAACCGACTAATTTTGAAGTTAAAATGATCCAGCATGATGAAGATTATTATGACATATGCTTACCCATGTAGAGGATTCACCAGTCCCAAGGGGGACTGAAGTGAACCCTTAAGTCCCCGCCTCCAGACTGAATTTCGTTAAAAAAATTGTGAATATTTATATGATTGTTTTTAAGTTTCTAATTTGCGGGGAAATCTTGGGTGGAAAGTCCACCTAACTTTCCATTTCATAAAGATGGGATTTCTTATCGTCATTTTCAAAACTTCTTCCTCTGTTCCACTTTCACTTATTGCAGCTCAATTTCCCCCTTATCTAATGTGGACATCTCTGGTCTTTCTGTCAAAACATGTTGATATGAATTTACATCCTGGTATGTTGTGACATGGTTTGGTCCAGGATACTTTATTATAATATATTATAAACTTTTGCTCATTTTTTTATATTTCCTAAAAAGCCTTTGGAGAACTTTGAGTATAACTAATTAGTATTTAAAGGTGATTATTTATTTCCTATCTTCCAGTATAAATAAATTAGTATATTTCACTTATAGTTTTCTTTATGTAATTATTAAATAATAGTTTTAATTGTTATGTTCTTTTTAAGTATGGCCTATATCGTTACAATACTCAGATTAATTATTAAATAGAACCTCATTATGTCACTTCCTATTATAATTTATTAATATAAAACATATATTAATTGGAAATATTAGATATAATTTTGGGATCAAACATAGTTTATGTATGGTAATATTAAAAAAATAATAAGTGCTGGGGCTAATATAAATACAGTATAATCTGCTAAATAGATGGATCATTTATCACTCGATAAAGCTAGATCATATTTTATCTAAAACCAAACATTACAGAAAATTATTATATCCTTAGTCCAGGCTGGCCTTCAATCACAAATAGGTCTACATACAATTCTTCAATTACCAATGAAGGATTTAGCATATTATGAAAATTATTCAATATTATGAATTATAAATAATTAATTCTGCATTGTTTTTTGACTCATATTTGACTCCATGCAGACCCAGGGTTTCGTCACTGTTTTGTGACATTCTCGATGCAAAACCAAGTTCACAACTTTGCATCGAGAATGTCACAAAAGCAGTGACAAAACTCTGGGTCTGCATGGAAGCCAAGAAATATGAGGTGAGTCAAAATACAACACAGGATTAATTAAAATAAACCTCATAGTGTTATTTTCTACTACATAACTTAATTATAAATAAGTTGAGTCTATTTATTGGTAGTTTCTTGTTGGACATGTTTCAGAACATCATCTTTGCTCTATTGTCAGCTTGTACAGACTCATCCTCTTTAGGTTGTCAGCCCTGTATGAAACATGTCCTACAAGAAACTACCAATATGAGGTAAGATGAAATACAGATTCAACTTATTTAATAAGTAGAAGAACCTCATGATTTAGTGACTTCTTATTGTGTTTACATAATAAATTCAGAATTATATTTTTAAATATTTCAATTTGATATTTAAAGAGAGACAGATAATAAATATAATTTGTAGTTTTAACAAAGCACAGTTCTTAAACATTTTCTTTCTATTGCTGGAAAAGAAGAGAACAAAAAAAATATTACCAATTGCCATTGAGGAAGAACTTTCCAGATGCAGCACTTCCAATTCCAATATAATTTTTTGAATTTCCCACTTCCTCCACTTTTATATTTCTTGCTCCAGCAGGAATTGAAGCAGCTTCTTTATAACCTAAATTTATACATAAGTGTCTTATTATTTGAATCTGATATAATAATGATGAATCAATAATTTTACAGATACTGTAACAATAACTGTAATCTGAAATATTATTATAAATAATCAATTGAGTTGGTGTTTACTTGATGAAAATTCATATCTATTAATTAAATAAAAATAAAACATAGTTTTATTTTTATTTAATTAATATTATTATAAAGGTTATGAACTTCAATAAAATACTGTATTTTAGCCTCCAAAGAAAAATCATAAAACTAACCCTTTCCTTCTTGTTTGTTGTATGATCCATGTAGAGTTTTACATTGACTACCATCACCATGACAAATTCCGCAGCGGTCTTCCTTAGCATTAGAATCTACTTCCCAATCACAGCCAACTCTCTAAAATGAAATAACAGAATCTTTGTAAATCACCAAGTGAAACAATGTAAACTAATTTTTAGACAATTTTTTTTTTTTGCAAATGCCCCAGGTTGTCATTCGACATTCCTGGTGTTCTCTCCTGACATGGCGTACTTGTTACCCACTTCTGAGGTTGGGGTGCCTGGAAGGTGGGGTTATGTTGCCCCGATAATATGATGGGTGATGATGATGATAATGGTGTGCCAGGAGAGTCCCTAATCCTAAGCTTAATCTAAGATGAATATGAATGATGATGATTGCGATGGCCATATGATTTTGGGGACCGTTTGGGCCTTAAAGTTTTCCTAACATTTGTCTTACAGGTGAGGAAAAACCCCGATAAAAACTTCATCCAGAAAAACTGTCCTGACCGGGGATCGAACCCGGGTCCACTGTGTGACAAGGCAGCATGCTACCTCAAGACCACAGCGGTGAACAGATAAAAATTTATATTTGAAGAGAAAAATTATACGCTCAGACCGGGACTTGAACCCGGGACCCTTGGTTTTCTAGTCCAAGTGCTCTACCATTTGAGCTACCTGAGCAAGTACCGATCTAAACGCAAATTTTTCTCTATATAAGTTGTAATTCCCGCCCACCAAATGCTTTGAAGCCTTTGCTTCTATCTTTGCAAATGCGGGCTCCTATATTAAATAAAGACGAGATTTGGTGAATTATACATTACAATTATAAATGGCCAGTACGGCTATGTTTTTTCATGTTCTTAATTAGATTAATTTCATGAACATCTCAATGATGGATAAATTATATGTGAAATGAAAAATTATACTCTCAGAACCAAGGGACGTGAACGCCCGGAGACCCTTGGATTTCTAGTCGCAAGTGCTCTAAACATTTTGAGGCTACCTGGAGCAAGTCATAAGATCTAAACGCAAATTTTTCTCTATATATACGTAGGTAGCTCAAATGGTAGAGAAACTGTGGACTAGAAAACCAATGGTCCCGGGTTCAAGTCCCGGTCTGAGCGTATAATTTTTCTCTTCAAAGATAATTTATCCATCATTGAGATGTAGTTGAAATTAATAATCTGGAACATAGAATTAAAAAGTTTGTTGAGTCAAATGGTAAGCATAATCACCGCTACTACAAACAAAGTAAAATATGTCATATGGGTTTTGAGTAAACTAAGGGAGGTGTTCTGTCTTCTCCAAATTTCAAAAAATTGAGGCTACCGAGGTTTTAAAACTAACGACTATAATAAGTTCATGAAATTTAACCTCAAGTAAACTCTATGAGCTTACAAAGAAGTTGTAGTTCCCTTTTCACGATCAACATTTGGAAACCTTTGGCTAAACTCTTGGATTTGAGCAGTTGGAGAAGATATATAACAATTCAGAAAAGACACAATTCTTGAGGTTCATCAAATCGAAGACCAGATGGCAGAATTTTGAAGATGAAGTTGTAGACCAAAATTCAACGGTTTTTCAAGATGGCTGCGAAATAAAAGATAGGGATGTCTCTTGTAAATTCAGTCCCATGCTTGATGATCAAGGAGTTTTCTGAACTGAGAATTCATGATTCCCTAGTTCTTAGTTATTAATTGTCTTTATAAGTAGGGGCAAGGGCTTATTATACACTAAAAGTACTGATTGTAACACAGATATTAATATCTAATTCAATTGTTTCTGTGTTAACACAAGACCAAATACCGTCAGGGAAGTCTGAACTTCCTATTATAGTTTACTGCTCAACTATTTGTATATGGAGGACTAAGTGTGCGGTCATGCACAATACATATGCACCTGGTTAGTTTGAGTTGTTCGCTAGAGCACGATGCAAAAAGTTCGAATTAGTGAGTCACCGTACTGATCCTGGCATGAAAGTAGTTTTTTTCGTAATATTGGCAAGAAATTACCAACAGAAATTCTCAGCGATAAAACCACTTGCCTTTATTTTTCCCATCATGCTAGAGGAATGCATTTTCGCTTGTGTCCCTCAAATAAAACCGTATGAGCGATGATGTCTGCCTCGTGCGTATCTTGCGACTCATTCTCCTGTTCTTACAGTTGAATTCTTTCTTGGTATATTCCATCAATTCCTCTGCTTCTTCTCATGTGTATAAACCGAACACATAATCAAATTCTTCAGGGTCGCGGACATCGAATTGGATGAAAGCAGAGAGGGTTTCAAGTTACAATTGGTTACCATCGGTTTCCCATCAGGTTGCTCACAATTTCGTTTCGTGTCTTGACAAAGTCACCGCACCGTGTAGGCTAGTCATTGTCGAACAATTATTCTGCGCCTGAACAGACTCTTGAGTATGCAAAAAATCCTTAGGGTGCAACTTTTTCTCAGCAGAGCACGACTATTTACGGTCTAATGCGTTCATAGATACGACCCTACGACAAAAGACAGTGAGAAATCTTACTCTTCTAATTATATTATTCCACTATTTGTATGAATGAAACTAAGACACATTCACAAGTGAGAAGTCATTATTTCTAATTATATTATTCAACCATTTGTATGTGCAAATTAAGACAAAAAGAGCGCGAGAAGTCTTACTTCTGAAATTATATTATTCAACTATTTGTAATGTTAAAACGAATGACAAAAGACAATTGAGAAATCTAAAACTTCTAAGTTATATTATATCAACATATTTGTTATTGTGAAACTAAGGACAATTGACAGTGAGGGAGAGTCCTTATTTCTAATGATATATTATTCAACCAGTTAAGTGTATGTGAAGATTAAGACAGGGGGGAAAGAGACAGCGATGAATGGAGGTCTTACTGTCTATTATCTATCATTCAACTATTTGTTATGTGAAACTAAGACAAAAGACAGTGAGAAATCTTACTTCTAATTATATTATTCAACTATTTGTATGTGAAATTAAGACAAAAGACAGCGAGAAGTCTTACTTCTAATTATATTATTCAACTATTTGTATGTGAAACTAAGACAAAAGACAGTGAGAAATCTTACTTCTAATTATATTATTCAACTATTTGTATGTGAAACTAAGACAAAAGACAGTGAGAAATCTTACTTCTAATTATATTATTCAACTATTTGTATGTGAAACTAAGACAAATGACAGTGAGAAGTCTTATTTCTAATTATATTATTCAACCATTTGTATGTGAAATTAAGACAAAAGACAGCGAGAAGTCTTACTTCTAATTATACTATAATTCAATCTTAACTTTTACTGCATTAATATCCTCACTTTAATTAAAAGCCTCATAATATTATTTCCCATAATTAATTTATGAAATGAGCTAGCATATCTAGTAAGAAACATCTTTCTTGTATGCCACAAAAAGGAAATATTTATTTTCTAATATGGACGATTACTTTGTATTGTGAATGTTTAATAGTATATTTCACTGTGTATTTTCTGGCAATAAAAAATCACTAATGGAGTTAAAGTGTTTCCTACATATTTATGTTAACTAAGTAACTCTCTGGCACTATTCAAACACAGAGGTTCATTACATTTGAAGAGAAAAATATGCTCTCAGACAGGGGTTTGAACCTAGGATCTTTCGCTTTATTCTGATGTATTAAATGAATACTAATAACATTGACAAAGGTTTATGCCCAAGTAATTGATAGGAAGTGAGACTATAAAGTAATAATACAGAGAACTTTTACAGGAATAAATAACTTCTTCTTCCTTCCAAGTATTAGGCCAAGGCCTGTTATGATCCTATAGAAAATTTCCCCTCCAGTGTTTGATAGGACGGCCCAGAGATCTTCGTCCTCTTGGTATATAATTATAAACAGCTTTGGGGATCCGATTTGAACTCATTCTTTCAAGATGGTGTTTCCAATTTAGTTGGTATTGTTTAATATATTCCAAAATTGGTGTAGTCTTCAATTCTTTTAAGATATAGGTGTTCCTTTTCCGATCCCATCTGGTGTAACCCACTGTTCTGTGCATGAATCTCATTTCACAAGCCGTATTCTGCTTTCATGTTGTCTTTTTAGTGTCCATGCTTCACTACCATAGGTCAACACTGGTCTAGCCAAGGCGTTATATAAATGTAATCTGGTGTGTTTTTGTACAAGGGATGGTTTCATAATGTGATTAATAAGTCCCAAACTTTTATTATAACTAGTAATTTTTTCAGGGATATCCTTTTCATCCCAGGTAGAGAGATAATATCCAAGATATTTAAATTGATTAGATATCTCTAAAATTTTATTCTGGAGACAGATTTTACTTTGTATGGGGTCCTTCCTATGAAATGCCATAATTTTAGTTTTGTTAATTGATATTTCCATATTAAATTTGGCAACTATTTTTTGTAAATTATAAATTGATCATTGTAAATCATTTTCAGAAAGTGCCAGAAGCACTAAATCGTCTGCAAAAAGAATAGCATCGAGTTTGAGGTTCCTATTGATGGGTATATATCCCCATTGTGTTTTCCTCCATTTGTTTATTATTGTATTCATTTATATAAAATGAAAAGCACTGGTGAAAGTTCACATCCCTGTCATGAGGTTTAATTTAGACTAGCTTTTGATTCAATTACACGTCCAAAACACATATAATTGAATCAAAAGCTAGTCTAATTAAACAAATTGATAAACAAAAGGATCTCGCAGTTTTGGGAAAAAATCCACATTCACAAAAACAAAGGAAAACTTATGAACTTCGAAATTCCTGTGGATTTTGACCTGATCCGGAGTTTCATCAGTCCATCAACAGAGGGAAGGAGAAGTGGTTCTTCCAATCAACATAACATCAGGTCGGCATAAGTGTACTGAAGATGGGGGTTGCCAAGACCTTGAAATTGCGATCTACTTAGAAGATTAATTATGAGGAGAGAGATGAAACATTTTAATTTATCTTAACAATACATAGATTGAATTGAAAATTAAGAATTTACCTCATAAAATAAATTTTTCTAGACATGGTTTCAAAGACTGCAGGCTCAAATCTCAACTAGTTTCCAGAAAAATTTACGTTTAGATTGAAACTCGCCCACATGGCTCAGTCGGTAGAACATTGGACTAGAAAGCCAAAGATCCTGGTTTGAGTCCCAGTCTGAGTATATAATTTTTCTCTTCGAATATAGTTTCCAATTATTTATTTTTGTCTTCTGGAGTCCTTTAGCTTCCTTCTCTATGGTGTGGGTAGACAAAATCCACATTCAAGTCCTTCTCACCAGGAACTTCAAAATCCTACCAATCACCAGAGGGTAGGAAACTCAAGGACAGCAGAAGGCAAATATGAAGAATTGGAATCTAGTTGAGAGTTTCCAAAACATGACCAAGAGAATTTAATTTAAAAGATGAGGTGAATATCTCAATAAAGATGCAGATATAACAGCATTAACTGTCAATATAGATAAGGCTAAATAATATTAAATTAATGTTGGGAAGTAAACATTATGAGGTGTAATCATTGAAATTAGTCGGAGAACATTTTTTTGAAAACTCACCTCATAAATTTTGTGTTTTTCACGAAACCACAGTTTCAAACATAATCACGTCCACCTTCAGTCACAACTCCGATTGATGAAATTCTTTGACCGTTAACTGTTCTATTGTCACCATCTTCAGCCCTGCCATCTACGGTTGAATTTATAAACTTCAAAATCAAATTTTGTTCATTAGGAATATCAAAATTCATTGATCTATATTTATTTTTCTGAATGTATATCTTCTCCAAAACTGTCAATTCTGAAGGTTTATCCACTTTTTTTTTAAGTTTTGCTTCTCTTCCAATTTTAAGATGTTCTAATAAACTATGTGCAGCAATTGCTGATTTATTAATTTCATGATTTTTAATATATCTGAAATATTATTTGGTATGAGTTTTCAAATTCCTTTTAGTTTTTCCTATACACTGTGACAAGTCATTCGCTCAGCCTCTTATTTCAGTAAAATAAGTACCTTCATCAAAGTGAATAATTTATGAACCCGTAATTATCATCAGAATTAGGGCATATGTATATTCAAACGAATTGTAATGAAAGTAGGAATTCATTAGTAACAAAATTAAAATGATATAACCTACCACAAAATAATTTGATAGGCAATAAATAAAACAGTAGTACCAAGCAATTAGCGCCAGTCATATACCTGGACCCTTGCTATTGTAGGGAACGAAATTAGTAAACATCATACAATGGATCCTTAAGCCCTTATACAATGGGGAAAAAGTCTGCAGTTTCTTTTGTCAAGAGGATTTACAAGACTGCTCTATTATCAACTTGCTATAACAATGCTAAGCCCAAAAACTTCTTACAAAAGGCTGGGAAGTCACAAACTAGCAATTGGATTTTCCTAGGTAACTGTGGAAAGAGTTATCCCCAAACTAATTTCAACCAGTACATGTCGTTAACAGCGGGTGACTTCTTTGCGGCGTAAGGTAGATGCCGACAGTAGATAGCCGCGCCCTTAAGGACCACTCCATTTGGCAACCCTGAAAATTTTATATGATGAGGTAACTAATTTAAAGGGAGGGAACGAAGCCACAAACTTCTAAGTTTAACACCCACGATAACGCCCTTAAGGTAAAAATTTACCAATCAAAATTAGTATAACATAAACTGTTTGTGAGACGTTAAGACTTTTGGTGGAAGGGACTAATGCCGGCCCACTCAGAATTAATAAATATATTTTACTAAGCGAAAATTAGTGTGTCCGTTGCGAGGAGTAGCAACGAGCGAATGTGCCGGTGCAGGGCACATCGCATTACATAGCGAAAGTTCAGTTCTGTTAGTGGACAGTTAGAGTTCAGCAGTTAGTTAGAGTACAGTTAAGTTACATCGCTTGGTTGAGTGTTACAACCATTACTAATTCTGACCCACCAACAGCCTTCTCGTCAAACTCGTCGTCTAATACGACGAATGTAATTCAAGTGACAATAAAAGTGCATGTCAATTTCACCGTCTAACGAACAGCGAATAGACGTGTTCCAGTAGTGAATATCCTACGAACGTGAGGAAGAAGACCTGGGGGAAAAAGGCGACAACCAGAGGACCTCGACGTGCACAGTAAAATATCACCAAACACAGGTAGAAGTCAAAATTTTATGTTTCAAGTAAATGTTGCTTCGTAGCGGTTATAAAACCATCTATTCAGCTAAAAGTAGCAAAATGGAAAAAACGAATAGTGATGCATGTGGGCAGAATATTTTGGATGGGAACATGTCAACAGGAAATGTAGGGGAGTGTGAAAGTGAACTAGATAATTCACTGATAGAAACAGAAAATAAACAAGATAAGCTAAGTACGAATAACGATCCAATCTTAGAGCTATTATTAGAAATCAGAAAGGAGATCAAACAGGAAAGTAAGCAAATATATGAAAAAACTAAAGAGATAGTTGAAACAATAAAAATTGAAATTAGGACCGAATTACAACAAGTAGGAAATAGGGTCATGAACAAAACCGACAACAGCATCACAGCTTTACAGGAAAAAGTAAAGGTGAAACACGGGGAACTAGAAGAAATTGCCCAATCTAGTAAGGGAATAGATACAATTAAACAAAAAGTGGAAGAAATTACCCAATCTAGGGATAATATAAGAGGAGAAATGCATGAGGGTATAGAATTGAATAATAATGCATCAGGGTCTTTGAGTGAGAGTATGAATGATAACATAATATGTGAAAAATCTGATGTAATTATGAAGCAAGGAATGTCTGAAGTAACAACTAAAGCTTGTACAAGCGACATAGGTATTAAAAGTTCCCAGGTAGCCACCCAAAACAAATTGAATGATGTACAGGTAGACGAACATTGTACTAGATACAAGGGTAAAATAAACTCGAAAGTAAAGAATGAATATTATTTAAAGTACCTTGTAGACATGGAAACAGACAATCCTTGGTCCATAAAAATACATGGCAGAGACAAACCGTCGATCAAGGTGATTGCAAATAACATGTTTGCAAGCATGTTGATCACGAATGATCTAGATGTTGAGTCGGTCGTAACCCGGGAATCTCAGATCGAAGTAATAAATAATAATGCCACTTTGAGCAGAAATGACCCTAGAATTAGAGGAAAGTATGAAATATTTCCCAGAACTTACAGATTAGAGTCAAAAGGGAAGTTTAATAATGTAGATAAATTTGATAAGAGCCTAGTAATTTTGCACGAGCTCGAAGATGAAATCAATGAAAGACAGACTCAATAACTGAGGAAGTACATGTAGACAGTCATCGGGATCGAACCCAGAACATAGCAAAAAAGGAATCGGAGACATTATTATGCAACAATAACAAATAGAAGTAGTAGTAAATGAGGAAACGTAGAATATAGAGAATGTGGATATATAATGTTAGTTTCTTGCTGGAACGTTGTAATAGAATGAATTAAGAAAACCGATATATTAATTAAAATATTAAATGTCATTATAATGCCTAAAAAAAAACGAGTAGCGGGCACACGTTCATGACAGTTCCTATGATCTAACTTCTTATGTTAAAATTTGTTAGATAGTAATTTGATAAAGAAAATAATTAGTCACTTTAAGACATATAGCCTATGCAACTATTAAAATATATATGCACCACAGTGGGCATATAACATATAATACTGTCTCACGATAAATGTACTGGGAATGAAAATATATTCCATTAGAAGTTCGGACCTAGTGGATCTGTGAACTATAAATATTGAATGAAATAATTAAACGCCGTATACGATAACAATAACCTAGCGATATATTTAAATATCTTCAATTTAAATCAAATTGTATATGTATAAAGGTAGCATTGCCGACGCGATCTAGTTGAGAACGCTACATATTTTCAATGTTAGAATGATTATCTACATCTTAAATAAACTTGAATCTTGATCGATAAAACGATAAGGAGATAGGCCAAAGTAAAATGTCAATCAAAGATCATTGAATATATTCATTTATTTATTTAAAAAAAAAAAAAAAAAAAAAAAAAAGGGACCCTCGTTAAGGATGACGACGATTATAACTAATGGCATTAAGTGTATGCAACAAGGGATTTAAGCATTAGGCAATTTCAATTGAAAGTCGAAAGACAGAATAAAGCGATAAAGCGCGTAAAATCGTTTATTAATATATACAAGGTTTGATAATTATGATATGGCGACTCGAGAAGTCACCTTACTTATGCGTGTACTACGTGTTATTCAAGTAATATTTGCGGGCATGGAGACCCGATATTACTTATTCTATTGAGAAATATTGATTAATTATGATGATAAATACTTCGTGAAGAAGGTCATCAACGCTGACAGATAAGCGCTGCTGACAATGGATGTCATTTTACTGATGACGATATAATGTTTGACGAAATGGTCATCACGCTGCGGGGACAGCGATGCTGACATGTGTAAAACTTTGTATTCGAGATATATTTTATTTTTACGCGCGATGGTATAAATGTTGTTCGACTGATAAATGATCGAATTAATTATGCTTAATTTAAATCCTGTTCTTATGATGCCAAAGGAAATTATAAAACGCAGTAACGAGGATAATTATCCCATATTTAAATAAATAAATAATAAATCGTGAATATTAATAATATTCCATATGATGGCGAGGCGCCTATGAATGTCGAATAATATGACACAAGATACGTAAATGATATTGAAAATATGGATAACGACTTCTAGACGAGTCGGGAGTTTAAAAACACTTATTGCTTCAAAGCAAATCCCTTATACAAATAAATAATTGTAAAGTATATATATACCTAATTAAATGGGAAATAATTAGTGATTTTATTGTTCCCTTGTCAAATCAATATTTTAGACATTGTATGTCATTAGAACATGAAAATAATAGACAGTTAATAAATAATAACAATTAACACAATTTATTAGGTGCACAGATCCACCACTAACATATTTTATATTATCTAATTGATTTTTTTTTATATAATCAAAATCAAATCCATAATCGAAGTACATTGAAAAAAAAAATAAATGACTGGCTACAGTACTGATCTATGCTATGTATACCTAATGTAAATATAATCAGGTTAAGAAAGTAAGTTCACGAAACAGTGATGACATTGCGCGTGTGACAACATGAAAATTAAAGTGAAAAAAAAAAGTGCCGTGAGATTTCTATAATCCATTATAAGTGCTGTCGTTAACAACACCGCGTAGTGTTACATTAATGGAAGAAAATGATACACATAGTAAAGGCAGTGATTTTTAGACACTACCTAATATGATAAGCATCAATTTGTAGTTATTGTATTGTATATGCATTGTATGTATTATGCTCATGAATGTTATTTCAGGAAAGAAGATTTCTTAGTACGATAAGCGTGTTAATGTATGTTTACAAACGTTGATGATGTATTGTCTTTGTCATGAGACTTCAAATATGTAAGTCAACCACCCCAGTCCCAACAAAACCGGTAGGGTTGGAGCCAAAGAAAAAAAATTATAATTTATTATGTAACGAAAAAAAAACGAGAGTGCTTCTCATTTAATTAATTTCAAAGCCTCAAAATTACTTAAATAAAAAGCGGGCAATTTGTGACAAGTCATTCGCTCAGCCTCTTATTTCAGTAAAATAAGTACCTTCATCAAAGTGAATAATTTATGAACCCGTAATTATCATCAGAATTAGGGCATATGTATATTCAAACGAATTGTAATGAAAGTAGGAATTCATTAGTAACAAAATTAAAATGATATAACCTACCACAAAATAATTTGATAGGCAATAAATAAAACAGTAGTACCAAGCAATTAGCGCCAGTCATATACCTGGACCCTTGCTATTGTAGGGAACGAAATTAGTAAACATCATACAATGGATCCTTAAGCCCTTATACAATGGGGAGAAAGTCTGCAGTTTCTTTTGTCAAGAGGATTTACAAGACTGCTCTATTATCAACTTGCTATAACAATGCTAAGCCCGAAAACTTCTTACAAAAGGCTGGGAAGTCACAAACTAGCAATTGGATTTTCCTAGGTAACTGTGGAAAGAGTTATCCCCAAACTAATTTCAACCATCAGTACATGTCGTTAACAGCGGGTGACTTCTTTGCGGCGTAAGGTAGATGCCGACAGTAGATAGCCGCGCCCTTAAGGACCACTCCATTTGGCAACCCTGAAAATTTTATATGATGAGGTAACTAATTTAAAGGGAGGGAACGAAGCCACAAACTTCTAAGTTTAACACCCACGATAACGCCCTTAAGGTAAAAATTTACCAATCAAAATTAGTATAACATAAACTGTTTGTGAGACGTTAAGACTTTTGGTGGAAGGGACTAATGCCGGCCCACTCAGAATTAATAAATATATTTTACTAAGCGAAAATTAGTGTGTCCGTTGCGAGGAGTAGCAACGAGCGAATGTGCCGGTGCAGGGCACATCGCATTACATAGCGAAAGTTCAGTTCTGTTAGTGGACAGTTAGAGTTCAGCAGTTAGTTAGAGTACAGTTAAGTTACATCGCTTGGTTGAGTGTTACAACCATTACTAATTCTGACCCACCAACAGCCTTCTCGTCAAACTCGTCGTCTAATACGACGAATGTAATTCAAGTGACAATAAAAGTGCATGTCAATTTCAAGACATTACACTGGGCCTATTGTTTTTCCCCAAGTGAACATCCTTTCCTCACGGATTCCCGAGATTTAAGTCCATTGTTCTACCGAAACCTGAACCCATCTAGTCCGGAGCACAACTGTCCAGGAACCCATATCCTTGGACCTAATTAAAACCAAACCCCGATTACAACCTTTTTCCTTTAACACTCAGAAAAATAAATATAGATCAATGAATTTTGATACTCCTAATGAACAAAATTTGATTTTGAAGTTTATAAATTCAACCATAGATGGCAGCACTGAAGATGGTGACAATAGAAGAGTTGACGGTCAAAGAATTTCATCACTCGGAGTTGTGACTGAAGATGGATGTGATTACGTTTGAAACTGCGGTTTCGTGAAAAACACAAACTTTATGAGGTGAGTGTTCAAAAAATGTTCTTCAAAGAGTAAATAAGCCTGTCTGTCAAAACCCGTACTTCCCCACATGGGACACAGTGTTTCTTTATAAGAATTACTTAAATAAGCTAATTTAGTTACTAGCAAAGGTAAAAATTTAAATGGTAATAAGAAAAATTTAGTTAATTTTATAATTGTATGTATTTTACTGAAAAGAAAAAAAAAATTGAACTTATATAGAAAGAAATCACTATGAGGTTTAATTTAAGAATTAAATTAAAGTGTTTAATACTTCACTTCATATCCAGTCTTCTAATTAAACTGGTTTCGAAGCATGGGGAGCTTCATCTTCAGTAATTTCTTATCGACTGACGTTATGTCGATCAGGAGAACTGCTTCTTCCTCCCTCGGTTGGTGGATTGATAAACCTCTGGATAAAATCAGAATCAGCGGGAAATTCAAAGTTTATAACTTATGAACTATGAACCGATGAACCTCCAGATCAGGCTTCGAAACCGGTTTAATTAGAAGACTGGATATGAGGTGAGGTATTAAACACTTTAATTTATTGCTTACAAAAATATACACCTGAATTGGGATTTGAACCCAATGTCTCTGAATTCCAATTCAGGCACATATTTTTCTCTTCAAATAAAATTTGTCTATTTTTGATTCCCTGTATAGTACATCACATAAAATCAAACCAGTGCTTATAAAATCACAGTACTTCACTATTCAGGTGATTTTTAAAATAGCATGTCAAAATTGTAGCATTAAAATATAAAAGTAAAGTAAAGTAAAAGTGATCCCACAACAGTCCCGGAGGCCCTTGGGGTAGTAGGAGGTTAAGGCTCCCACTTTTTCTAGACAATCAGCACTTTATGTCAGCCGGGTTGTCAGCCCTGCGTGACGGCCGCCTTTACCCCCAGAACAAGCGTCTGGTACTCATTTCCGTTAGAGGCTGAGTCGACCCCAGGGCCATAGTGCCGCCAGAGGGTTTGGGTCAGTTTAAAAATCCTGACCCCAACGGGACTTGAACCCTTGACCCTCCGGCTTGTAGCTCAGTGCCTTAACCACTACGCTACGGCGTGCCCCTCATTAAAATATATCGACTACATATGTATTCATCTTATATAGAACAGATATCTTTATAATCACAGCTCAATAAGTAAACAGACCCTTTGATTGAATATATATATGTGGGAAATAACACTATGAGGTATTTATTTTAATTATATTTGAGTTGTATTTTTTGACTCATCTCATATTTCTGAATTTTTACACAGGCTGGTTTCACCGCTAACTGTGCAACATTCTCAACGCATCACAACCTTTCATGGTGAAAGGGAGAGGCGTTTGATTTGGAAGTTCATCGATCAGCGAACAGAGAGTGCAGAAATCAATTTGCAGGAGGGACAATCACAGGAAAATGGTTGTGATGCATTGTGAATGTTGCACAGTTAGCAACGAAACCGGTCTGCATAAAAATCAAGAAATATGAGGTAAGTCAACAAACACAACTCAAAATAGACCCTTAATTGAACTGATAGAGCTCTCTAATGTTTGTGCAACATAAAAACATGAGTTTCATTTACATTAAATATCTTAATGTGCAATTCAATTAAATTGATTTAATTAAAAATAATTTTATAAATACCATGAAACGATGATTATTTTCAACTAATCATAAAGATATTGGAACACTGTATTTCATCTTCGGAGCCAACATCTCACATTTGAGAAATCAAGTTCAAATAAACAAGAAATAAGACAACAACTGATTTTACGTCTTCTGAGCTAAGTTCCAGTTGTAATGTACATAAAGGAAATAAAAATAATAAAAACATATGTTGGATTTTGGTACATATTTTAACTTTTCCTGGTCAGTTCAATAGCTAGAGGGATACGATGTCCTCGGTTATGGTCACTGTGATTAACAAATTTTTGCAAAGCCAAAGTTGACGTCTAGCGGCTGTTTCTAATATAAATCTTTTCACTATTGCTTCTTGAATATTGTTCACTATGTCAAGTAGACTAGTAGAACTACACTTTAACTTGATGTAATACAGTTTTAATAGTGTCTTGAAATACGATGAAGCAACCTGCTCTAATAGAACAGGAGTGGCCTGATCGTAGCGAGTACAGGACTCAACTTGTAGAATGTAGCGTAAATCTTTATCAATGTTGTAGAACGTAATAAAGACTCAACCTACTCGTCGAGAGTAAATACAGAACTCTGCTTGTAGAAATTTAGCGATGGCTCGGCAGCTCGTCGAATGTCTATGTAGAACTTGAAGAATTTGTAAGTAACAATATAGCCTGCTCTGATAAAACAGGATGGTCTGCTCGCAGCTGGAGCAGAACTCAACTCGACCTTGCAGCTTGAAAGCCGAGACATAACTGTAGAGAACTCAACCTTCCTACTTGAAGGTTGAAAGGTAACTAAATGGTCTGCTTTAGGCAGAAGCAGAGCTTGAACTTGACTTGAGTATACATTACTAAACAAGAAACCAGCTATCAGACTGAGTGCATTCATAAATAAACAAACAATATGGTCCGTCTGACACAAACATAAAACAAGATAAACAGAGATAAGGCGAAGATGCATAAACAATAGCATCTTTGTAAATCAATGGTAAAGAGAAAAATTTTTGCCTGAACCGGGAATCGAACCCCGAACCTTTAGCTTTCCGTGCTAATGCTCTGCCACTGAGCTAATCCAGCTACAGAGCATTAGCACGGAAAGCTAAAGGTTCGGGGTTCGATTCCTGGTTCAGGCAAGCTGGATTAGCTCAGTGGCAGAGCATTAGCACGGAAAGCTAAAGGTTCGGGTTTCGATTCCCGGTTCAGGCAAAAATTTTTCTCTTTACCATTGATTTACAATAATTGTGTTCATTAATTTACTTATTTCTATGATAGTAATAGCTTTAGCTTCTCAATATTAATTTAATAAATACCATCTTTGCTAAACTTAAATTAATATACATTAAATCTGAGATTTAACAATATATATTCATAAATTACATTAGGAAGTAAAGTCAAAGAACTCACTGTTCGGGAAAAAATCTACATTTAAAAAATTAAAAGAAGAAATTAATGAACTTTGAAATTCCCATGGAAATTGACTTGATTTTGAGGTTTTTCAGTCCATCAACAGTGGGAGCAACAAGCAGCTCTTCAAGACAACAGAACAATGATCACGAAATTACTGAAGATGGAATTAAGTTCCAAAACTAGTATAAATAAATAATAGTTTTAAAAAACTAAAAGAACACGCTTTATTAGAAAACTAAAAAATCAAAAATAATTTTAATTTCCAATACGCTTGGGATAAAATAGAGTGGTCAACAAAAAAATCATCTCCAACTTATATAGAATAAAATTAGAGTTATCAACAAAAAGAAAATAATTTTACCATCAAAAGCATGGGGTGCTTTTTGTGATATTTACATTTTCATCTTAGAGAGCTTACTTTTACCAATATCTGTTTATTATCAAATATATTAATTGATATAGAGCACCCCACGCTTTTGATGGTAAAATTATTTTCTTTTTGTTGATAACTCTAATTTTATTCTATATAAGTTGGAGATGATTTTTTTGTTGACCACTCTATTTTATCCCAAGCGTATTGGAAATTAAAATTATTTTTCATTTTTTAGTTTTCTAATAAAGCGTGTTCTTTTAGTTTTTTAAAACTATTATTTATTTTTTATTTTTTAGTTTTAATATTTTACAGAATAAGATAAAAATGTAAATATCTTTAAATTCGATACTATTGTAGTATGAGCTAAAAGTAATACTCTTCTATAAAAAACCCTCCCAGCCGGATTTGAACCAGCGACGTATGGATTACTGAAATTATATACCACTAGAGTTCACTGCTCTACCAACTGAGCTCTTACAATGATTGACTAAAAACTCGACAAGTCAGCAACCTATTATACCAGTTTTCATTTTTTTTGATTTTCTGATGATTCTGGCCAGGATTTTAGAAACAAAATATGCAATTATTGTATTGTCACGGGTCCTCTACACATATACAAAGTTTCAAGTCGATCCAATATTTCTAAGTGGGTGAAAATCGCGTTGAAAGATTCCGTTACATTGATACAAAAACACTTTTTTTGATTTTCTGATGATTATGGCCAGGATTTTAGAAAATAAATATGAAATTATTGTATTGTCACGGATCCTCTACAAGTATACAAAGTTTCAAGTCGATCCGATGATTTTAAGTGGGTGAAAATCGCGTTGAAAGATTCCGTTACACAGATAGATAGATAGATAGATACAGGTCAAGCTAATATAAAGCGTGTAAAAAAGAAAAAGAATATGAGGTGAGTGATAAAAGTTTACCTAAATAAATAATATCTCATAGCATGAATTCCTAAAAAAGTAATATTATGAAGTTCTTCTTGATAAATATGGTGACTCATTAATGAAATTGCAAATAAAGGATATCTATTGACATCATGGAGAAACCATAAACGTCTGAATAGGTAGGCCCATATATACTTTTTTTTTGTCATAAATAAATCATGGAAGTTTCTAATTATTGATACCATCTTACCTTGTATTCAGTCTTATTTCCCATTAAATTTGATGTTACACAAGAACAATGCTTCTATCAATAACAGTTCCGTACACAATTCACTAATATGGTGGGTAAAAGTAGCACCATGGTTCCCCCAATAGATGGAGATTTATATTGTTTACAGCATAACTGGAACTTAGCTCAGAATTTTATAGTTATATATATCTTATAGAGGAAGATAATGAAAGCAGAAAATATTTTTTTATATGTTATAATTAAATGTTTAACATTGAGCAATGCAAGCTTAATATGGTATGATATGATAAGAAAAATAAATGCCTGGACGGGATTCGAACCCGGAACTCTGAGTATGTACCTCAGCGTGATATCCATTACACCACCAGGCGAATTCAATTCAAGCAGTTATCCTTCTTATACATGTATTATATTCTCCATTATTACTAGATGTTGCGAGAACTCGGTCTTCACTGCCATCTAGTAGCTGACTATAACAAGTAAGCAAATTAAAGAGAACATTTTTACTTTATAGCAGTGACGCTTTATCGATGTTATAATTAAATGTTTAACATTGAGCAATGCAAGTTTAATCTGGTATGATATGATAAGAAAAATAAATGCCTGGACTCAGAGTTCCGGGTTCGAATCCCTCCAGGCATTTATTTTTCTTATCATATCATACTATTTTTTTAATTTTAAAGTTTAGTATTATATTATGATACCAATGTACCTTACAAATACCACTGATACACATGTCTCTGGTTCCGACATTACATGGTGTCCCATCCAGAACTGATTCTCCCCAAGGTACAATCACAGTATCATCTGTGTCAGCACAGTACAACTCACAAGGTTCAGCTGCAAAACCATCACATATTCAAATATTGAGCTGAATCCAAATTACAGAAATTAAATTCTTAGTGGAATAACACATAAAACAAGGAGAGAAGGGATGTGAAATGATAAAAATAGAGACATTAACCCTTCAGAGCGGATGGAGTTACATGACCGGGAATACTCTGATGCGGGAGGAAGTTCACCGGTATTTAAACTCAGCCGTTCAGTGCCAGTATTCCAATAACGCATTTAAATTGATATATCTTGAGTAATTTAAATGTTTTTGCAATTCGTTTATGGTGAACCCTTAATATAATATTTAATTAATTAAATTTGTTATGGTTCTGAACGTAACATCTCTGCATTTTTTGCAGACTTATTTAGAATTGTTGTGCCACGGTTGAAATAGGTCCTTTTTGTAAATTTCTCACATAAGTGACACAATGAATTGCACTAGGGATTCTTTGAAGAATTCAGAGAACCGGCTTTACCTAACAACACAACGAAATATTTACACAAAGAGAAGGGTCTTGAAAAAAAAAAAAACAGAATGAATTTCAATAATTGGTGTGATAAATCTTCAAAATGTAAACCAGCTGTTTGACACTCGGGCAACAATAAGTGTATTTTTTTCCCTTGTGTTTACTTTGTCCATGTTTATTACAATCACATTGCTTCTGTGCGCTGACCTTCTTTCTTGTACGGGTGGGGGCACCCTTCTCCAAATGTGTCTTTCTAACACTTTGGAAACATTATTTTAGGTAGTGTGCCTTCAAAAAATTGTCTCTCTACACATGAGACCTGTTGTGCTAAACGACCTTCATCAACCCTAAATTTCAATGTCTTTCTTCTGGTTTCCATGGTGAAACCAGTTGATGAAATATGACTATAATAGCTTCACCGGAGGTGTGGACTTAAAAGATCAACATGCTACAAGCCGGAAGATCAAGGGTTTGAGTCCCGGTGGATGAGGATTTTTAAACTGAACCAAACCTTCAGGCGGCATTGTGACCCCGGGGTTGACTCAGCCTCTAACTGAAATAAGTACCAGATGCTTGTTATGGGCCGTCAGACAGAGATAAGTACTCGGATTACATCAAGTACCGATAGTCTAGAAAAAGTGGGAGCCTTAACCTCCTAATATCCCAAGAACCTTCTAAGGTCTGTAGTGGACCACTTTACGTTTTAGATGCTGAGTGAATAGTAGACTAACTACCTTTCCATAATGTAAGGATATCGTCATTTGAAATATATATATATATCTGAAATTTACTGTTGTGGTCCTGTACTATAGCGTAAATCAGAAATAACTTTGTTGGGCCTTTATATATACTGAATTTTGCGACATTATTATTAAATGAAGAGATTTGAAAATAGATTCAATTTGATAGACAAGCTAATCTACAAAGAAAAAATGCGAATTTATTTTTCTAAGAAATCCTTTATCAAGTTATAAATTTAAGAAAAATGTCAGAGGCCGCAAGAATAAATGCAAATATAAAATTATTTTAACTTATTACTGAGGGCTGTCATGAGTTAATATATGCACTAATATAAACTTCGAAGTCTCTACATAAAACTTGTATAAACGGTAAATATTTAATGTAAACACAAAGGTCATAATTACAGTTTAAAGCAGTGCGTGTAGCTAGCGTACACGTCACGTCGTTCCGCATTTGGTGAAGAATTCAACCTGCGTACATGTCACGTCGCTCCACGCTGACGGGTTAACCCATTCAACTCATATGAAGTGATGTTCACGCACACTCTAGTGAGGCCCAGTCTTCAAATGACGTGACATTCACGTCAAGCGCACGAGCTCATATATTTTGCAATAACTTCCAAACTACCCCATAGATGTCTAATGTGTTAGCTTTTCTAGGTTCCTAAGAGAAAACATGTTGGACGACCTGCCTTTTTTTTTTGTAAGAAATCGTGGAATTAGAAGCTGTCTGTTTGTTAAAAATATATAGAAGAAATCTGTAGTCTTTGAAATGGCATCTAAGAGGGTATGTGGTGATGATCGTGACGGGATTCTGAGTTTATTAGAGAGTTTTGTCCTCGAAACATCAGACAGAACACCGACAGGAAAACTGAGGAGGGTAAAAGGCAAAGACCTAGGGAAGAAATAAAAAAACCAAAACTCTGCCTGAAGTACCAGGATGCAATGAAAGGCATTGACTTGCAAGACCAGATCACTGCCCTTTTCTCTACAATGCGACACACTGTAAAAGGATACAGAAAATTATTTTTCTATTTGCTGGACATATGTATGTTTAACTCTTTTGTGGTATACAATAATTTCATAGATCACAAGACAGCATATTCAACCTTCAGAATAGCTGTCACCAAGCAGTTATTGGAGACAATTCAGCTGCCATCCTACAATGTGAGAGGCTCCCCATCATCAAGTACAACCCCTGTCAGGTTACAGGCAAGGAACTGGGCTCACTTTCCATTGAATATCCCCAGAACAGACAATAAAAAGAAACCCTCCAAACATGTGTTCAAAACAGAACAAAAGAAGTGAAACTACATTTCAGTGCAAAAAGTGTGAAGTTCCACTTCATGTCCCGGAATGTTTCGAGATTTACCACACCAAAATATCGCTTTAGGCAAGTACAATTATTCAGAAGCCTTCACTAAAATTTCTAAAGAAAAATGTTTATTAAATTCCATTCTATGAGCATTTTTGTGTTTGCATGTAAAGAGCATGACAGCTCGTGTCTTCTGTGGCCATTTAAATCTGAGTGGAGGGGAAAGTTAGCAGGCATTTAAATAAGAGTCCATTGGGTTAAAGATAGAAAAATTAACAGACATAGAGAAAAATACATTAAAATGGTTTGGACATGTGAAAAGAATAGGGAAGGTAAGACTATCACAGAGAACTTTTTTTATTCAATGCCCAGGTTATCATTTCAACATTTCTGGTGTTATATTTGAAGAGAAAAATTTTCGCCTAGACCGGGACTCGAACCCGGGACCCTTGGCTTTCTGGGCCAAGTGCTCTACCAACTGAGCTACCGAGGAAGTTACGATCTAGATGCAAATTTTTCTCTTATGTACGTTGTAATTCCCTCGTGCCAAATGCTTGAAACCATAGCTTCTATCTTTGCAAATGGCAGCTTCTTAGTTAAGAAGACATTTATTTATTATTTCTGGTGTTCTCACATTGGCGTAATTTGTAACCCACTTCTGAGGTTGGGGCACCTGGAAGGTGGGGTTATGGTTACCCCGATGATATGATGCACAATAATGATAATAGTGGTGCACTAAGAGAGTCCTTAATCCTAAACTTAATCTAAAGCAAATATGAATTATGGTGACTATGATGACCAGATGATGTTCGGGGACCGTTTGGGCCTTAAGTTTTCTGATATTTGTATTGCAAGTAAGGAAAAACTCACTTAAGAAACTTGTCCTGACCAGGGACCGAACCTGGGCCTGTTGTGTGACAAGGCAGCATGCTACCTCAAGATTAAGACCACAGCAGTTAAATTGCTAGACATGAATGTGTGAAAACTGTAATGGTAGAAGTGATATTTTTGTGAAAATTGAGTTATATCTAAATTATTGCATGATATTTGATCCTACTTTCGAAAAGGAGAGAGATTCAAATGTATGCTGCCAACTACTGCTCTCTTGCAATTGTTGAATACAAATGTTTTCATAATCAAATGGTAGAGAGAAAAATTTATGCCTGCATCGGGAATCGAACCCCGAACCTTCAGCTTTCCATGCTGATGCTCTTAACCATTGAGCTAATTCAGGCTTCATTCCCATCCAAGCATAAATCCTTCTTTACCTTACTTTCTTGGTCCCACATTCAAATGCAATGAATCATCATTCACAAATACACAATGAATGGCTTCTACATTAACACATTGGTGACTGACAGCTGTGCATTCCACCCACCCATGCTAGACCGGACATTTCTGTCAGTGGGATGGACTTTTAAATTTTAAACCGCGCTAGCACAGTGTGGTTTTTATATCAATATATTTACAGTCAATAACAATAATACATGAGTAATTCTTTATTAGTGTTCTCACCAGAAAACTTCTGTTTGACATTTTGTTGTTAGGGTTTTGAAATTTATAGACCCTGAAAGCATTAAAGAGTACACAATTCAGAAGTCACAATACAACTTTCTTGCTCCATTTCACTGTTTTTCTAAGGATGGAGTAGTATGATATGTACTGCTCAGCCCTGTCTACGCCCTTCACATACTTGTTATACTCGAAGTATTCAATAGGACATTTTTACAACTTTACCCCTCCCACTCTCGTGTTGCCTGATGTAATGTGCTAAACATTCTTATGTCTCTTTTATCTTTCCATGTTTGAAGCAAAACCTCCCCCTTACTACAAAATACACTTTTTCCTGGTTTGAGTTTAATTCCTGCTTCCACAAATGATTTTGGAAGCCCTCTGTTTATCCTTATTGTTCCACAAACTCTCATCTTTCTTTCGAGCAAATTTTCAGGCTATAGCCACAATATTATAATAATTATAGGATAGAAGGCCGTTGGACGTCAGTTGTGAACGTGACGCAGCATTGACAATGTCACAAATTATGTGAAGAAACCCAGGGTCTGCTATGAATTATGAAGTATGAGGTGAGTGAAATAATAAAAAATAAACAATATTAAAGAACCTCATAGTGTTATTTCCTATCTACATAACTTAATTATAATAATTATCCTGGTAGACAAGATGCCACAGATATAAATTCGGCTCCAGAACGCAAAATAGTGTTTCTTCTAATTTTTCCCCTCTGCAACATATATTAACAGGTTATATACGTATCCCGTAATCGCCTAACTACCAGCACTAAAATTCCATATTTCACCAGCTGTCTGTCTTCTGTAAACAACTCTTTCTGTAAAGGTGGAAATTTCATAAAAGAGAAGAGAGAGGTACAAAAACAACTAAAATTTATTTCACAATGAGAAAAAACAAAATTGCATGCCTCCTTCAAAAGTGAAAAACGACTGTGATTTGGTTGTAAAACAAAATTCATTGAAATGTGATTGATCATTGACTCCCATTTGAGGCATGAGTTAAATAGTCAAAGTAAAATATATTAAATATAACTTACTTTTGTCAAAATAAGGAACCCAAGTATATTTCTTGCCGTGAAATTCATGATTATTGTAACTTGTGCATTGGACAGCTCTGAAACTCGGCATGCCCTCTGGACAGGGCTGAAAACAGAAACACAATAGCAAATTAATCTCATTAACCTGCTGGATTGAAAAGTCCTCTGAAAAATTTCTGGAACTGTTTGTATCAGTAATAAATGGAGAATAAGAACTAAAGCTCCCAAAATTATAACTGACATTAAAGCATATACATTTAGATGGTAGGGAATGTGGAAAGGTTGAAAAACTATTGAGTTCATGAAAAAAATCCTCAATACAAACCCAGAGGAAACTCTATCAGTTGGAAGACAAAGACAGAGATGGCTAGATAATGAAGAAGAAGGGTTATCAACTTTCTGCTGTCGGGATTCCCCTCAAATGCCAAAATTTAAATGCTTCTCCCCTACAAAAAGTGAAATATGCTATGGTTATGTTAAAAGTATAAATAATACAAAATGTGACACTTTACAGTTATTTCATTCTTTTTGATAAAAGTAGTGCACAGGAAACATTCAAAGGAGGGGACTGTTCAAAATGATAAAGGCAAAAATATTTCCTTTCACTAACTAGGAGCTATCTCAATCCATTTGTCTGTCATAAAATGAAAGGAATCCTTTCATATGCTAGCTATAATCATTGGAAATTTGGAAATCATAGATGTGCCCATGCATATATATATATATATATATATATGCAAACTGCAATTGGGCATTTAAACGTTTTACATATAATTACATAAGTACGTGAAACCGCATGAAGCTGATGAGTTAGAAAAGGAATGTGTGACAGGCCTAATCAGCTGCCATCCATATAAGTTATTAAATAATAAACTGCTGAGTTGGTGTTTACTTAAAGAAAATCCATATTTATTAATAAATAAAAATAAAACATAGTTTTATTTGATTTTCATATTTATTATATAATTCAGTGACAGCTGTTTCGGTACACTGTACCTTCTTCAGACATGTTAAATTATGAATTGTGTTGTTATATTACATATCAACTGATCTAAGCAACAATACAACAATATTTATTTAAATTTTTTTATGTAATATGTAATATAATAACACAATTCATAATTTGTTAACATGTCTGAAGAAAAAACAGTGTACCGAAACAGCTGTCACTGAATTATATAATAAATATGAAAATCAAATAAAACTATGTTTTATTTTTATTTAATTAATTAATATATAAGTTATTATTGTTTACTAATGCTCTGGATTTTGGACTTTGAACATTCTCTGTCAAGCATCCCAATAATAAGATGTTAACTGGATTTGAATATCTTCTTTGATTTTTTATATTGCTTGGCATCCATATAAATCACATATCTTCAATAATAGGGGTTTCATCTAAAATTACATACATATTTCGTACGGTAAATGTATACTTAATTAGCAAATAATATAATCAAATTTCATTTGAAGAGAAAAATATATGCCTGAATCAGGATTTGAACCCAATGTCTATGGTTCTGTAAACTAGCACTCTAGACCCCTAAGCTACCAGGGTCTAGAGCACTGATGTAGAGAACTAGAGGCATTATGTTCAAATCCCAATTCAGGCGTACATCTTTCTCTTTAAATAAAATTTGACATTCGGTGAGACGTGTTAAATGTAATATGTAAGATTGAAAATAAATAGTAATAAAATCTGTTAGTTACATTATATGGATGCGAAACACGGACTCTTACTTTAAGGGAGGAAAGGAGATTACGAGTATTTGAGAATAAAGTTCTTAGGAACATTTTTGGACCAAAGAGAGATGAACAGACAGGTGAAAGGAGAATCTACATAACAGTGAACTACATGGTCTTTATAGGAAGCCAGATATAATAAGAACAGTTAAGTCTCATAGACTGCGATGGGCAGGAAATGTGGCACAAATGGAGAATGAAAGACATGCATGGAAGCTTGTAGGAAAACCAGAGGGAAAACGCCCTGTTGGTAGACCAAGAATGAGGTGGGAGAACAACATTAACTATGATTAGAGAGAAGTAGATTATACAGGGGATGATTTGAAAACATTGGCTCAGAATAGGGATGTATGGAGAGCTTATGTCAGCACGGCCATGAACTTATGGGTTTGATAGTGCCAGTTAGTTAGTTAATAAAGTCTGTTAATTAGGTAGAATCAGAAATGAGTTGGTTAGAAGCAATGAGGTGTAAGTGATTTTTTCACAAAAAACAAGTTTAATGCATAATTACATTCTTGAAGCATAATTTTATTTTGTGTCAAAGAGATCTAAGTGTAAGCGTTAGGACTAGATAAAGAATGATTTTTATTTAACTTTTATAGGAATTAATCACTATGATGTTTAATTTATGGTGAAATTAAATGTTTCTTACCTCTCCTCATATAAATTTTCTAAGTAGATCGCGATTTTGAGACCACAACGGTCTCATCCTGAGCACTTTCCTGGCGACTGATGTTATGTCGATTGGAAGAAACTCTTCTTCTTCCCTTGTTCCACCAACAGAGGGAAGAAGAAGAGTTTCTTCCAATCGACATAACATCAGTCGCCAGGAAAGTGCTCAGGATGAGACCGTTGTTGTCTCGAAATCGCGATCTACTTAGAAAATTTATATGAGGAGAGGTAAGAAACATTTAATTTCACCATAAAGAATGATTGTTATAATTATGAATTACCTATTATTTTCTTACACAACTTCAAATTTAAACCAGTTTTTCTCATTACTGCAAAACTTGCACTTACACCCCTTAGCTTCTAACTGCCTCAAATATATTTTTTTTGATTACTAATTACTTTTACCTCTCTTCACAGCAGATTCCCTTACCTCTGTATTGCATATCTTATAACGACGGCGCTCTCCAACACAGAACGTGCCACCAAATGCAGGAACAGGATGGTCACAATTTCGCTCCATGACTGATACCCCTGCTCCGCAAGTGCGTGAACATTCACTCCAAGGTCCCCAGTCTCCCCAGCCTCCATGTATTGGTTCAGGTTTCTCTCCTATTGTCACACACTGCTGGTTCAAACACCACTAGAAAATATAACATTATACATATTTATTAAAATTCATCGGAGAACATATTGTTTAAACATATTTATGTTCACAGTGAAAATATATTAGGAAGTAACATTATGAGGTTCTCTTAATAAATAAGTTTGGTCTGTATTCATCTTACCTCATAAATTGTTGTTTTTTTGTAAGACATACAAAAAAAAAAGACAAAGAAAAATATGCAGTGGCTGCTCACGTCTGGTCAGAAAAACATAAGATAGATGTAAAAACAAAATATTAAAACAGAATACACAAATGAAATCATATGGGAAAAAATTTACATAAAAAACAAGGATAGAATTTTTTTCTTTTACTTTTTTTTTTTTGCAAATGCCCCAGGTTGTCTTTCGACATTCCGGGTGTTCTCTCCTGGCATGGCGTACTTGTAACCCACTTCTGAGGTTGTGGTGCCTGGAAGGCAGGTTTATGTTGCTCCAATGATATGACTAGTGATGATGATGATAATGGTGTGCCAGGAGAGTCTCTAATTCTAAGCTTAATCTAAGATGAATATGAATGATGATGATTGCGATGGCCATATGATTTCGGGGACCGTTTGGGCCTTAAAGTTTTCCTGATATTTGTCTTAGAGGTGAGGAAAAACCCCGATAAAAACCTCACCCAGAAAAACTGTCCTGACCGGGGATCGAACCCGAGCCCACTGTGTGACAAGGCAGCATGCTACCTTGAGACCACAGAGGTGGACAGGACAGCATTATAAATTTTGAAATTCCCAGGGAAAGGAGCCTAATAAACAAGTTCTTCGGACCATAAAAAGAGGAAGCAGGAGTCACGATCCAGGGCTGACAACTTAAAGAAGATCAGTATGTACTAACTGATATTGAAGCACTGAAACTTTGAAACGTGTCTTACAAAAAACAACAATTTATGAGGTAAGAAAAATCCAGACCAAACTTATATAGTAGTAGTGATTTATTATTGAACAACTTGATGTATTACAATAGAAAGTAACATTATGAGGTTCTTAACAAATAAGATGAATCTGGAGTCATCTTACCTCATAACTTGTTGTGTTCTATTGGAACATGTTTTGGTATATCATGTATACCATTGTAAGCTTTTCCAGATTGTTGAATTTTACGTTGTTGGCCCTAGGTGTCAGCTATCACTCCATCGTTTGGCTGACCAAAGAACTTCTAAATCAAATCTTTTTCTCCAGGAATTTCAAAATTCACGATCTTGTTATTGTTCATCTGTATGTAGATCTCTCTCAAACTGAGTTCTTTTCTACTATCCAATGATTATAATAATTTTGTGTATGCATAGATTTTATGCTTTTCTGACTAAATGTGAGCCATTGCAGATTTTTATACTTCTCATATTTGGTCAGAAAAGCATAAAATTGATGTAAACACAACATTATTAATACATGTTCATATTATTCGTTTTTAAACATCTTAATGATGGACAAATTATATTTAAAAAGAAAAATATATGCCTAGACTGGGGTTTGAACCCAGGACGTTTGACTCTCTATGTCAATGCTCTATCCAGGTGAGCTACATAGGCCTCCAATCTAAATGCATATTTTTCTCTTCTACATAGTTAATTCCCTAACCCCAAATGCTACGAGCCATTGCTACAATTTTTGCAAATGGCGGCTCCTTTGTTAAGAAGACTTTTTATTGGGAATTTAAACATTACTTATAAAGCCAATAGTGCTTCTTTCAATGTTCATATTATTCATTTTTAAATATAATTTGTCCATCATTAAGATGTTTAAAAACGAATAATATGAACATTAAAAGAAGCACTACTGGCTTTATAAGTAATGTTTAAATTCCCAATAAAAAGTCTTCTTAACAAAGGAGCCGCCATTTGCAAAAATCGTAGCAATGACTCGTAGCATTTGGAGTTAGGGAATTTACTATGTAGAAGAGAAAAATACATGTTTAGATTGGAAGCCTAGGTAGCTCACTCGGATAGAGCATTGACATAGAGAGTCAAAGGTCCTGGGTTCAAACCCCAGTCTAGGCGTATATTTTTCTTTTCAAATATAATTATTAATACAGTTGGATAATACAAAAGAATTAACCATTTGGGAGAAGATCTACATACAGAAGAACAAAAATAATTTTCTTTTTTCAAATGCCCCAGGTTTGTCTTTTCGACATTCCTGGTTTCTCTCCTGACATGGCATACTTGTAACCCACTTCCGAGGTTGGGGCGCCTGGAAAGCAGGGTTACGTTGCCCCGATGATATGATGGATGATGATAATAATGGTGCGCCAGGAGAGTCCCTAATCCTAAGCTTAACCTAAGATGAATATGAATGATGATGATTGTGATGGCCATATGATTGCAGGGACCGTTAGGGCCTTAAAGTTTTCCTGACATTTATCTTACAGGTGAGGAAAACCCCGATAAAAACCTCACCCAGAAAAACTGTCCTGACCGGGATCGAACCCGGGCCCGCTGCATGACAAGGCAGCACGCTACTCCGAGACCACAGCGGTGGACAGAAGAACAAAAATAAGATTATGAATTTTGAAATTCCTGGGAAAAAGTATTTGATTTACAAGTTCTTTGGTCAGCCAAAAGATGAAGTGGGAGCTGATATACAGGGCCAACAATATAGAATTCAACAGACTGAAAAAGCTGATGATAATATACATGATATACCGAAATATATGTTCAAATAGAACACAAGTTATGAGGTATGATGACACCACACTCACCTTATTTATTATTGAGCAATTTTCTTAACAGCTAAGCACATTAGCAACATAATTCAAAGTTCATCATAACAGGACTAGCAAATTTTGTTCAGAGTTTAACTTTACAGGAAGAAACACTGTGAGGCTTATATTGGATATTAAGAAACTTTTTATGACCTCACCTTATACTTTGTCTTCTTTTTAGAACAATTTTGGAATAATTAATTACTTCATAAATGGTCTGAAAAGAAGACAAAGTATGAGGTGAGCTGATTAAAGTTTTTTTATTTGTTCAGAGTTTTTATTTTAAGCATAAGATTCTTTTATGTGCTGTAAAACTAAGATATGATTCTTTTATGTGCTGTAAAACTAAGATATGATTCTTTTATGTGCTGTAAAACTAAGATATGATTCTTTTATGTGCTGTTTCTTTTATGTGCTGTAAAACTAAGATATGATTCTTTTATGTGCAGTAAAACTAAGATATGATTCTTTTATGGGGAAACTAAGATATGATTCTTTTATGTGCTGTAAAACTAAGATATGATTCTTTTATGGGGAAACTAAGATATGATACTTTTATGTGCTGTAAAACTAAGATATGATTCTTTTATGTGCTGTAAAACTAAGATATGATTTTCTTATGATTCTTTTATGTGCTGTAAAACTAAGATATGATTCTTTTATGTGCTGTAAAACTAAGATATGATTCTTTTATGTGCTATAAAACTAAAAAAACTAAGATATGATTCTTTCATGTGCTATAAAACTAAGATATGAGACCATAAATTGAAAAATAATAAGGATCATAAACTTAGTGTTATTTTACAACATATCTGACCAAAATTCAGCTCACTAACTAAAGATCTTAGTAATGCACTTCATGGGTCTAAAAATGCTTGGTTGTTACAATCCAAGAGCACTTGAATAGAGGGAAAACTGAGTACAGTGACATTTAAAAAATTTTGGTTGTTTACAATGAACTGTAATGAGCAAACTACAATGGTAGCACTGTTTTGTAGTAACAGAATATGTAACTAAATAAAACAAATGCAAGGCACACGGCAAATTCACTCGGGATTATGGGAAATTAGCCATTTTGTAAATTTAAATTTTTAACTGCTATCCTTTCGTTCTATGTAGACGGTACTGTAAAAATTATATATTATCGAAAGTTAAAATCATTACTTAGATTTTATTTTACTCTAATTTGTAAGTAAATTCAAGCTTGTTTACGTTTTTAATGTGAATCTATTTTCAAAGATAAACCTACTAGAAGAGATAAAATTCTAAGATTTGTTAGGTTAGGAAGAGTGATGTTAGAGTACAGTCATTTCTAATAAACATTTTAAAAATGTGACTTTATAATGGATTTCAGATGTACGACATGGCTAAGGTTCTTTAATAAGTATTGTATAAAATATGTATGTGAGAATAAGGGAGTAGGTCAATTTTACATATTAAAAGAGCTCATAATGCACGTTTTTAAATTTTAATAAACGAAAATAAATTAACATGTTTTATTTATTTCCATTCTTCCCTTCTGTTAAAATTAAAGAAAATCTTTAGGTCTGAGAGGCTGGGTACAAATAATTCCATAATTTAAGATTAATTAATATGTTATTTATTCCTATAAAAGTTCAATTCCATAATTATTCACTAGATGGTGTTATATAATTATAATTCATAATTTTACCACCAGACGGTGCTGAATTTCATATTAGTACCAGAAAAAATCGAAAAATTTAGATGTCGTTAGTTGTTCTACACTAGTGCTGCTTGTGGCATGTACGCGAAACTTGTTCACGTTCTTCTCTGGTACTCTGTGGCTACAATAACTAAGAGTTTCCAAATACACTCAAGAGCTTTTATTTATAGCTATTAAATTCTAGCAAACATACAGCAGATCTATTTGTTGTTTAAGCATCTAAAGGAGATTTACTTATTTCCATGGCCAAGCAAAGAGAGTGAGAGAAAGAAAATCTTAATGCAAAAGCTTTGTATTTGTGGAGCCATGTTGATATAATCTTATTTTCCTCTTCAAGTATGAGGAAGTTCTCTCTCTGTTTTATTTTACACTCTATACAAAAGCAATTTTTTTAAATAAAAAATCGTAGACATCCATGGTGCTTGTCTTCATTAAAAGTTTCGTTGTCCAGATGTTGCTGTATCAGAGTGTTTTTAACTAACTTTTCCATCATGTTGTTCTTTAGAGTTGATCTGGAATCCGTGTGGAAGAATCCATTGTTATATATATAGTAAAAAATTCTCTGAAATGGCAATAGCTGGACAACAAAAACTTTATTGATAATAATCTGAATGTGTAAATATTAATACATTGATATCAGAACATGTTTTCATCCATTATTAATTGTACTATAATTAAATAATAAATTTTTAATATGAAAACATATAGTAAATGAGTCAGATTTTACACCTTACCCTATATTTTATATCTCTAGGACTAGTTTTGAGGATCTTTCCTCATCATCAACATTTACTGAATGTTTAAATAAAATCTCATAGTGCTACTTCCTGATAAATATTTATTAACCCTAATGACTGAGTTGGAGAAAATGCTTTAACATTTCACCTCACAAAATTGCATGTCTTCACGGTTTCATAAGTATAGTATTACTTCCATCTTCAGTCAAATGATGTTAATGACGAAATTTCGACACTTGGAATTTGACTGAAGAAGGAAGTAATACTATACTTTTCAAATCGGTATCATGAAGACAAGCAACTTTGTGAGATGAGAAGTTAAAGCATTTTCTCCAACTCATTCATTAATGTAAATACCTCATAGTGATTCCTCCCACTGTAATTTTAATTAAATTTATTAACCCCTTAACTTAAAAGACAAGAATATGCAGGACTTTTATTTCATATAAACTTAAAAGCTCAAGAAAACTTGTGTATTTTGACAATATCCTGTTTATAAATTTAAACACCAAATAAATTTGTTGCATCTAGTTAGTTACAAATGTGACCACAGGAGAGCACTTTGATCGGTTTCACAACTGCTTGAAACATTCTAAAAATCAGCTGCAGTCTATATGGAGTTACTTCATAAAAGCAACAAGTATACTAAGGGTTTTATATTACCATTTTGTTTTTGTTTTCATTTTTATTGTTTATCAAAAACAATATAAATAATTTTGCAAGAGATCTTGCTCAAAATATTAACCTCCAAGATATTTTTATTCTACGTATATTAAATTTTGTTAAAAAATTAAGTAATATTTTATCATTGATTAAATTAAAATGTTTTTCATACCTCTCCTCAGTCCACATATCCAGTCTTCTAAGTAGATCATGTCAGTCGACAAGAAAATACTGAAGAAGAAGCCGCAAAGGCTTTGAAATGCAATCTACTTAGAAGACTGGATATGAGGAGAGATATGAAACATTTTAATTTAATCACAAATTAAATCTTATAGTGATTTATTCCTAAAAAAGTTCAATATTTTATCACCTCACCTCATATTCTTCTTAGACTTCACAGGAATGTCAAGAATGGGGAAGTAGAACAATCTGCAGTAGCAGCCCATGCATGGTCAGAAAAACATCAAATCGAAAGAAAGGCTAAATTAATAAAACAAATAGAAAACTCAAAGAACTCGTGGTTTGGGAAAAAATGTACACTAAAAAATCGGAAAGGAGAAATTAATGAACTTTGAAATTCCCAGGGAAAATGATTTGATTTTAAGGTTCTTCAGTCTACCAATAGAGGGAGCAAGAGGCAGCTCTTCAAGATAACATAAAAATACTTAAAGTGGAATCGAAAAAGGTCTAAGAAGAAAAAGAAGAATGTGAAGTGAGGTAGCAAAATTTTATTTAAATAAATAAAACCTCGTAGTGTTAATTCCTAAAATGTTAAAATTGATTATACTCTGGATTTTAATAAAAAGTTTTCTGAACATTCTCAAATTACCTCTTAAGTGAAAAAATTGTCAAATTCTTTACCTAAAATAATATAAACAATTTTGTAAGTGATCCTGCTCAAAATATTCACCTTTAAGATATTTTATTCTATGTAGAGGCCTATTGATTTTTTAACAAACAGGAGTATACTAGGGAACTTGTATAACCTTTTCTAAACATTCTCTAATTACCACTTAAGTGAAAAATTGTCAAAATGGTTGTTGCAATAATCTGTATTCATAATAAATTTTAAAATTCAGCAATAAAAAAATTGAAAATTTTGGAAAATCTTAGACAAATTAATTGTTAAGGTAAGGAGTTAACCTTCCATCGGGTGCAATATTCTGACCTTCGAGTTCGGGTGCAATGTGCCTGATCAGCACACGTTTAAAAAAATTATTTAACACACTTTTTGCCAATCTAATCAACAGGAAGTCGAAGAAATGTTATTGTTAGGGATGTCCAATGGATAAAATATTCAAAATTTGCTACTAGAAAAAAAATTGGACATAATATTCATTAAACAAAATTTTAAGAAAATTTGCGATAAGCCTCCAAACAACATGATATAAAAGTAAGAACAAAGTTAGGTTCAGTTCAAATATACTTGAAAATAGTTCACATTATCAACATTTAGCCTATGTTTTTAGCAAAATTATTCAAGAATTTAGCATTGTTTAGTCTAAATAAGTTAAATAAATAATTTTCTTTTTGCAAATATTTTTAAAATACACATCTTCAATAATATAATAACTTCAGATGCAATGAGCTTCTCTGAAGAAAATATTTACAACCTGCAGTGGTAATGGTCGAGAGCAAACTGAGTGGGGTGATTGTGTAGAGCAGGTAAAAAGAAACAGCTACTCGGATGCCCAGTCATCAACGCCGTCTGATTGCAGTGTAATGGGACAAAATTGACAACCTGTGCCTCTCAGATGAGATGCGCCTGATGGATGGTTAATAATATGAAGTTGATTGCCAATTATCAATACATATTTTTAACATTTTAGGTGGGAAAAAAATACAGAAAAACAATGCCTTTATTTTTCATAATGTTCACTTGTAAATGAAGAGATAAAAAAAAAGAATGCAATATAAAATACAAAATAATGAGCGTCACCCTCACCCCAAAGGCTCACCATATGTTTCCCACAGTGTGTTCCTGCTGCAGCTGGTCGGAGCATTGTGGTGCATACATTCTCTACTACACACCATAGTCGTGAACAAATCTGCAATATAAATTTATCATACTTTGTACTATTTTAAAACAGTGCTAAACTTCTATAAAATGTTCCTGCTAGTGGAGGAGCGAATGAATGAATGAATGAATGAATGAATGAATGAATAAATAAATAAATAAATACATTATATTTGAAAAGAAAAATATACACCTAGACCGGGGTTTGAACCCAGGACATTTGACTCTCTATGTCAATGCTCTTCCATCTGAGCTACCTAGGCCTCCAATGGAAGAGCATTGACATAGAGAGTCAAAGGTCCTCGGTTCAAACCCCGGTCTAGGCATATATTTTTCTTTTCAAATATAATTTGTCCATCATTAAGATGTTTAAAAACGAATAATATTAACATTAAAAAAAATAAATACATTTTTAAAGAGAAAAATGTCTGCCTGAATTGGAACTTGAACTCAAGAACTCCAGCTTTAACTGCTAGCACTCTTTCCACTTGAGCTATCCAGGCAAGTTCTTGCCTTACACAAATTCTTCTCTCATAATGTTGCATCCCAGTAGCAGTGAAACACCATTAACAATTTTACTGTCAACCATTTCATGATGAAACCTACCTTGAAATTTCTTCCAGAAAAGTGTTATGATGTACAAAGGCCATTTTTAAAATATTATCTGTCGTTTTCAACTGCAAGGCACAGAAATCGAAGCCAGAATTCAGCAATGGCAATCCATTGTGTGAAGCAGATGGACTCCATGCATGAATAAGTGCAGAGTGGAGTAAGGCAGGATGAGGCATGGGTGGCAAGTAGTGAGGGTTATCCAATCTATAAATTCAGCAGTTGTATTACTGCATATAACTTAAATGAGAGATTTGGCACTTGATTTTAATGCCTTGCAGTTAAAAACAGCAGATAATTTTTTGGACATGGCCTTTGTACATCATAACGCTTCTCTGGAAGAAATTCCAGAGTAGTTTCGGCCTGCAATGTTTGACAGTTTCCTTGTTTTCTCACTATAGCCTTATAATAAAACATTTTAAATAATAATACAGTACCTTCTTTTTATCCATCTTCCTCAATAAGAATTTATTTTTATTTAATAAACTTAGTTTTAACTGCCAAATAGCATGCCAAAGATGAAACATGTTTTTGAAAGGCTTTCATGATTTAATAATTTATCGAAGTTTACTGAGTAAAAATTAATTCTAATCGAGGAAGAACGATACAAATAAAGGTATTAAATTATTATTTATGCTATCTATCTATCTACTTTTGGGTTTTTACAGCTGCCGTCATCTTCCCGTGCCAAACTTCCAAAACCTATGATCTTGGGCATCTTCAATGCTTAACATTTTTATACATAACCTCAATTGTGATAACAATGAATGTTCAAAATATAGAGCCTAATAATATTAATCATGTCCACTGCTGTGGTCTCGAAGTAGAATGCTGCCTTGTCATGCAGCAGACCAGGGTTCGATCCACGATCGGGACAAGTTTCCTGGATGATGTTTTTTTTCAGGGTTTTTCCTCACCTGTAAGATAAATGTCAGGAAACTTTAAGGCCCAAACAGTGCCTAAATATGATCTGGCCATCATTAACATATTCATTAAATTTAGGTCAGGCTACAAAAAGCAGTCTATTAATTAAATAATGTATGCAAGAAATACAATATGATAATTTCAAAATTAACAACTAAAGTAATGGCGTTCCATGGAAGATACCCTGTAAGAACGAAAATAGTAATAGAAGATAAAGTGTTGGAACAGGTTTCACACTTCCAGTATTTGGGCTGTGATATAACTTACGAAGAAGAACAAGATATAAATAAGAAAATGCAGAAATTACAACATATTTATGGAACAATCAGACGAACACTGAGGTACTAAATAACAAAGGACACACAGGTAAGATTTTACTCAATGATGGCACTACCAGTGGCGATGTATGGAAGTGAGGCCTGAGTCCTGAAGGAAAAAGAAAAAAGTAAAATTCAGCAGTGGAAATGAGATTCCTACGAGCTGTGAAAGGTTGTACAAGAGAAGAACATATTAGAAATGAGAATATTAGAGTGGAACTAAAAGTACAACCACTTCTTCAACAAATAGAAGAACACAGGAACAATTGGATAGAACATCTGTAAAGAATGACAGAGGATAGGATATCAAAGATGGCACTGAAGTATAATCCTGGAGGACGAAGATTGGTAGGAAGGGCAAGAAAGCGCTGCTGAACACATGTGAGATCAGAAGAGGCAAAAATCTAATCGGTGAAGGTTGATTAAATTTAGGATTAAGGCCTCTCCTGGCATATCATTACCATCATCACCACCTATCATATATCATCAGGACAGTGTAACTCTGCCTTCCAGGCGCCGCAACCTCAGAAGTGGGTTACAATAATGCCATGCCTGGAGAGAATACCAGAATGTCAAAATGACAACCTTGTGGCATTGGATAATAACAATAATAATAATAATAATAATAATAATAATAATAAAAAGTAATACCAATCACCGGAATATATATAATAGTGAAAAGTGCACAATGTGCAAAATACTAATGATTAACTATTCTAGTCCTAGTTTTATTATTGAAAGTTTTATTTTTTTTTGCAGTTTCAAGCATGATATCTCTCACAGTGTTTATTGCACAGTTCGCACACACAGTCTTCATTTGATTTGTGGAATTTCTTGTATTGGCAGAATTTGTAATGAAATCCATGCATTGCATATTGTGTTACTATGTGTCGGAACTCATAGTTTGCCTGCTTCCATTAGGCTCAGAAGACAAAGAAGAACTCCAAGGGATCCTAAACAGACTTGCCTCATGGGCAGAAAGAAATGATTTACAAATAAATGACAGTAAAACCAAACAAATTACCTTTAGGAAAGGAGGTAAACATGCATCAAGAAATTCAATGACCCTTCATAATAAGCATTTAGAAGTAGACCCGAAGTTTAAATATCTCTGAGTTACTCTTCAGACAACACTTTCATCCTTCAAAAATCACGTCACAGAGAGAGCAGCTGCAGCAATAAAAGCCATATATAACATTTAGCAACCGGGGGACAAGGTTGTTCGCCTCCACGCGGTGTCCCCTGGGAGCAGATTTTGATATTTTGCTGCAAAATGAACAACAATTATAGGTGCAAGAAGCACAACAACATTTAGCAACCTCAATAAATCTCATTGAAAACTGCAGTAACACCATTTAAGACAGCCATAGCACCAATTGCAACCTACAGGATGAGCATTACCTGGGACAATCATTGGATTATACCAGTCATTTATTTACACTCTGTATAGTAATATGAAATTTAAAACCTCTTCAAGTGACGTGCAGACACCAGAAGAGTTGACACCAAACTGCAGACGACACTGATGTTCTGCATTGTACATGGCTCCAGGAGGCAGATCGGGGTAATTATAGTCATTCTGTGATGATTCATCTTCTAAGCATTCACCACTTCCATGCCTGAAATTATAAAATATTACTTTTCTATTTCACCTATTTACAGATTTAATACACAATTGATCTTCTTGGTGATACAATATTAAAATATATATACAGTCAATATGCCCATTTCACCAATAAATGTTTAAAATGGTCAACAAGTTTCTACAGCCAAGCTGTCATTCTCAAGACCAGATATTGACTGACCAGTCAATATCTGGTCTTGAGAATGACAGCTTGGCTGTAGAAACTTGTTGACCATTTTAAACATTTATTGGTGAAATGGGCATATTGACTGTATATATATTTTACTATTTACAGATGTTTTAACATCTACGGTATTATATTAAATTAATGTTGGGAAGTAAACATTATGAGGTATATTAATTGAAATTCATCAGAGAACATTTTTGACAACTCACCTCATAGAATTTGTCTTTTTCACGATACTGCAGTTTCAAACTAAGTCTAGTTCATCCTCAGCCATGAAAAAGACGAATTCTATGAGGTGAGTTGTCAAAAATGTTCTCCGATGAATTTCATAATCTTAGATCTAATTTCAAATAACTCACTGCTACTAACAAACCCGTAAGTTCATGGCCATGTCGACACAAGCACTCCATACATCTGTATCCTGAGGTAATGTTTTCCAATCATCCCCTGTATAATCTACTTCCTTCAAATCATGGTTAATATTATTCTCACATCTCATTCTTAGTCTACCAACTGGGCATTTTCCCTCTGGTTTTCCTAATAGATGCTTCCACGCCCCTCTTTCATTCCCCATTTGTGCTACATGTCCTGTCCACCGCAGTCTAGGAGACTTCTTCTTCTTCTTCTTCTTCTTCTTCTTCCAAGTATTAGGCCAGGGCCTGTTATGATCCTATAGAACATTTTCCCTCCAGAGTTTCATAGGACGGCCCAGAGATCTTCGTCCTCTTGGTATATAATTATAAACAGCTTTGGGGATCCGATTTGAACTCATTCTTTCAAGATGGTGTTTCCAACTTAGTTGGTATTGTTTAATATATTCCAAAATTGGCATAGTCTTCAATTCTTTTAAGATGTCGGTGTTCCTTTTCCGATCCCATCTGGTATAACCCACGGTTCTGCACATGAATCTCATTTCACAAGTCGTTATTCTGCCTTCATGTTGTCTTTTTAGTGTCCATGCTTCACTACCATAGGTCAACACTGGTCTTAGCAAAAGTGTTATATAAACGTAATCTGGTGTTTTTTTTTGTACAAAGGGTGGTTTCATAACTTGATTAATAATTCCCAAACTTTTATTATAACTATTAATTTTTTCAGGGATATCCTTTTCATCCCAGATAGAGAGATAATATCCAAAATATTTAAATTGATTAGATCTCTCTAAAATTTTATTCTGGAGACAGATTATAGGAGACTTAACTGTTATTATATCTGGTTTCCTATAAAATCATGTAGCTCATTGTTATGGAGTCTTCTCCATTTGCCTGTCTGTTCATCTTTCTTTGGTCTAAAAATTTTCCTAAGAACTTTATTCTCAAATAGTAATCTTTTTCCTTCCCTTAAAGTAAGAGTCTATGATTCACATCCACATAATATAATTGGAAGAATAACAGTTTTATGGGGGCACGCCGTAGCATAGTGGTTAAGGCACTGAGCTACAAGTCAGAGGATCGAGGGTTCAAGTCCCGTTGGGGTCAGGATTTTTAAACTGACCCAAACCCTCTGGCGGCACTATGGCCCTGGGGTCGACTCAGCCTCTAATGTAAATGAGTACCAGACGCTTGTTCTGGGGGTAAAGGCGGCCGTCACGCAGGGCTGACAACCCGGCTGACAAAGTGCTGATTGTCTAGAAAAAGTGGGAGCCCTAACCTCCTACTACCCCAAGGGCCTCCAGGTCTGTTGTGGGATCACTTTACTTTACTTTACAGTTTTATATATTTTCAGTTTAATTTTTTTTAGAGAAGTTGGGACTACAAGAGCATATAATGTAATTCCAGAATTGAGATTTTTTTTATTATTTTATTTTCTCAATATTACTATGAAATTTTTAATATGATAAAATTGATCCTGATAATGAAATTCCTACCCAGTATTTGCCTTGTTGACTGAGGAAAACAGGAATAAACCTCATCAGATTAAGAGACACCAGGCATTGAACCCACAACCCCCTGTATATGAGTCTCAAATGCTACTGCTTGAGCCAGCTCACTCATTAAAATAATGTTAATTAAAAGATTTTAACACAACAACAAAAATATTATTAACTCACAACTTGAATATTAGCATAGATACTGTCTCATAAGTAATTTAGTTTTTTTTAACAAAATTTTATTTTGAAAGTTTTCTGATAAGAAATCAACTATTCTTCAAAGTAGTGACCATCATCTCTGATTTTTGATGCAAAGAATTTGTTGAGACCCATAACTTTGATGAAATAGATTTTAATGTTTTTGAAATATTACATAAGAAATGGCCCATGAACCAAAACAGATGGTAATTTGAAGGCACAATATCAGGGTTACATGCTGGGTGTGGTAGCAGTTTTCATTCCTCCCAATTCCTGAATTTTTGTCATGGTTGTTCATGCAGTATGGAGTCTGGCCAGATATGGACCTTCAAAACTTCATGAACTCATTGCATTTTATTGAGAATAAAGATCCACATTGACTGTATGTCCTCTCTATGAATCAGACCTTCAAAATTCCACCAGACACAAAATTATATTAAAATAAAGATAAAATCAAATGTCGGAAGATACACTACTTCTTCCCAATCGACATAACATCAGTCATCAAAATGGTACTGAAGGGGTCTTGAAATCGCGATCTACTTAGAAGATTAATATGAGGAGAAGTATGAAACATTTGATTTTATCTTAAATTAAACCTCATAGTGATTTATTCCTATAAAAGTTGAATATTATATTAAAAAACCTACATTATTTATGAAACAAATAAATAATTACAATTGAGATAAAATATATAATAATACAGCTCACTGGCTAGCAGATGATGTACAGGAGTTATGTGGCTAGAATAATACATTCTCTAAAATTTAAATATTTTCTTAAATGTATTTTGATATATTAACTATCTAACTAACTCATTGGCACTATCAAACTCAGAGATCGTAGCCACATAGATATATGCTCTCCATACATCCCTATCCTAGCAATATTTTCTAATCATCCCTTGTAGAATTCACCACCCTCAAAACATGGTTATTATTGGGTAATTATGATGCAATTTATAGCAGTTTTAACTGTTAATAATAAGAACGTTTAACTATTCATACATTCATCCATCCATCCATACTAATCCAGCCTGAGGGCAGGTCTTTCACTGCAATCATAGCATTTTCATGCTATGCTTTGCAGCTTTTACTAGGGAATTATAGGTATGGTAGCTTCCCATTGCTTTCCACACCGGTGAAGGATGATGATATATTGATAAGGATGATGATGATCAGATGATTTTTGGGGACCATTGGGCCCTAAGCTTTCTGACATTTGTCTTATAGGAGCCTATCCTGACCAGGAATCAAACCCGGGCCCGCTGTGTGACAAGACAGCTTACTACCTCGAGACCACAGCGGTGGACCCTATGCATACATATCAGTCTTCTTAAACTTAAAAATCTAACAAAAGTAACTAATTCTAACCTTTTACTAAGGTATTCGATGGGTAATGGCAACACTGTTGTAAATCAGTGATGCTAGTGGTGATCATTATAATTTTGTAGTGTATTGTTGAGCAGTTTTTTTGTATAAATCTGTAATATTGAAAGTCTTAAAACAGTAATATTTTGTGAATACATTCACTGTTTCTCACATGTAGTAAGTAATACTGCCCTAAAAAAGATGTTCAGTAGAATTTGTTTAGAAGATGGAATTAGGAAGTACTCTAACATCCATCAAATTCACCAGACATGAACCCTTGTCACTATAATTTATTCTCAAAATTCAAAGAATCTCTTAAGGTATTTGATTTCAATCAAGAGTTGATACCCAGAAAGCTCTAGATCGATCAGTGAAAGAGATTTCCAGAAATGGTACTGCAGATGGAGTGCACCATATTGCAATTCTTTGGCAATATATATTTGACTTGGTAAGAGACTATAGTCGGCCGCGGTGGACTAGTGGTTATGCTCCTTGCCTCTGGTCCTGAGGGTCACGGGTTCAAACCCGGTCGGGGTCGATGCTATTTTTAGAATGGAAAATTCCAAGAAGCAAGTCCTCAGGGAAGGACTTTAAGCCGTGGGTCCTGAGTCTGAAGATTTTCAGGCTCGTAAAAGATCCTTAAGCCTGAATGAAAAGGCCTCTAAGCAAAATTTACCGAATTTTCCCGTCCTAGTATTACCTTGGTTTCCTAGATGCTAGTATGAGGTGGAATGCTGACTACGGACCACTCAAATGACATCTATACAAAAACAAGTGTAACTAAATTAGTATAGTTCAAATTCTTCCCTGTAGGAGGAGAGCGCCTAAAATTTCTGTTAAGGGAAACATAGGCTTACAAGATACAAGAAGAAGGAGACTATAAATGAAGTTCGTAATGTAAAAGTAACCTAAATATTTTATTGTGATATTATAGCAGTGTTGCCATTAATTATTGAATGCCATAGTATTTCTTCTTCTTCTTCTTCCTTCCAAGTATTAGGCCAAGGCCTGTTACGATCCTATAGAAAATTTTCCCTGCAGAGTTTCATAGGACGGCCCAGTGATCTTCGTCCTCTTGGTATATAATTATAAAGAGCTTTGGGGATCCGATTTAAACTCATTCGATCTAGATGGTGTTTCCAATTTAGTTGGTATTGTTTAATATATTCCAAAATTGGCGTAGTCTTCAATTCTTTTAAGATATCGGTGTTCCTTTTCCGATCCCATCTGGTGTAACCCGCTGTTCTGTGCATGAATCTCATTTCACAAGCCGTTATTCTGCTTTCATGTTGTATTTTTAGTGTCCATGCTTCACTACCATAGGTCAACACTGGTCTAGCCAAAGTGTTATATAAATGTAATCTGGTGTTTTTTTGTACAAGGGATGGTTTCATAACTTGATTAATAATTCCCAAACTTTTATTATAACTAGCAATTTTTTCAGGGATATCTTTTCATCCCAGATAGAGAGATAATATCCAAGATATTTAAGTATTTGTTCTTTTTATCTAGCATAGATTATTGAATAGATCACATTTTGGGTAGGTATTAATATTTCTTAGTTTTAAACTTGATATTAAATATCTGTGTTGGATAGCTGTAACCACTTAAAATGGTTATAACTGTTATAAATTCTCCATACATCTTTTTTCAAAATTACCTGATATCTTAATCTTGTTCTCCCATCTCATTCTTGGCCTACATACTGAGCAGTTTTCCTCTGGTTTCCTACAACACTTTTCCATGCTCCACATTCTTTCCCCATCATGCTACATGTCTTGCCCTTTGCAGTATATGAGATTTCACTATTGTTATTACATCTCATTTCTCAGAGAGATCATGTAGCATTTTGCTATTAGCCAATTAAATTATATTACTGTATCTGGAACTTTTATAGGAATAAATTACTGTACCTACTCATTTGACTTCACAAGCAAGGTTATGGGAACTTTATTATAGATAATAAAATTCAAAGAAAATGTCCATGATATATATGGAAAACAAATTTGGAACCACTGGTATAATGAGTTCTGCTATGGCCCACATATTTTCATGACTCAGATCAAGGTCATACTGGAGTGTCGATCCCCTTCCCTCTCATGCACGGTTGCATGATGCAATGCGAGATAAACTCAACCCATGCATCTCCTCATACCATACAACTTAGCACTGGATTTAATGTGTCAGCTAAGCTGCAACCTTGATCTGACTAATGAAAATATGTGGACTGTAGCTGTTACATACATGCAGACACAACTGGGATGCTCAGAATCATAAAAACTGAAGCTTACTTGGGTCTAATATGAAGATCCTAACATGTGTATCTATTTCTGCAGTGACAACTGCTGGTAAAATTTTAATGGTGTACACCATAAGACTAACACTCATATCAAAACAAATATGAAAATGAAACAAATTTAAATAAGTAAAAGCTCACACAACAACTTCAACATATTCAAAATTTGTAGGAAATATAATGAGGTATTGTAGTATGTATATATATATACCATACATCTCGCATGGATACACAGGTGCTCCCTAGCAGGAGTTTTTAGCCAAGGTAATTTAGTTAGATCTATTTACCTACATATGTCAACCAGTGACTTGTGGTTAGCACATCACCTCAATTAAAAACTACAAATGCATTTCTTTCTATATTAACAGAATCTAAACAAACGTATAAAGTGATTTGGTCACTCACTCACTCGAGGAAGTTAGTGATGTCACGTCTGCTACACCTTGACCAGGCAACTTCTATAGCATCTGCCTCAAAACTTGGAGTCATGACATGTAAAATGCTCCCTTCACGGCGATTGCAACCAATTTTATCGGTATCATGATACATGCCAAAACTATGAAAAAGAAAAATAAAATCTACAAAACAAGTGTAAATGGGCAATAATAAAGAAGCTGGAATTAACAAAAAAATATAAGCCATATTTGCATTAAATACACAATTCCATTTCCTCTCTTGTCAATTTATTGATACTCATATAACATCATGGTAAATGTGACCAACTTTCCTGTACTGTGCAATTGTCTTCACTCAATTTAATATAGAGAATGATAAGAATTAAATGAAATGTGATTTCTTCTTACCTCATACTTGTATGTTTTTTAAACACTGCACTGCAGTATCAGTGACCCATTGTCACCATCCTCAGCTGTTTTCACGACTGTCAATTTTTTCTTTTGCCAGTAATTATCCAAACTGCCATCTGGTGTTCTTTTGAAGGAATTATTTTCTAAACTGCCATCTGGTGTTCTTTTGAATGAATCATTTTCTAAACTGCCATCTGTTGTATTTTTGAAGAACTTTGTAATCAAGCTTGGTTCGTCTGGAATCTCAAAGTTCATGGTTCTAGTATGGTTTTTTTTTAATATATATTTTTTCCCAAACTGTTAAATCCAAAGGTTTGGATAGATGTTTCAAAAGTTTTGCTTCTTTTTCAATTCTATGATGCTCTAATAAACTATGTGCTGCTATAGCTGATTTTTCAATTTCTCCATTCTTTATGTTTCTGAAGTGTTCTTTTTTACGAATTTCCAAGTTCTTTTTTGTTTTTCCTATATATATCCTGTTGCAATCTTTGAAATCAATTTGATAAATTCCAGATTTTTTGTCTGGGGTGTTAATTTTATTATTAGTTAACAGAAGATTACCCAGGCTGAATTTGTTAATTGGAGCCAATGTTATATTAAATTTTCTGAAAATTTTTTTAAACTTATTATGAACTTCACGATGGTAAGTAAATTTCTTGAATTTTACATCTTTCTTGGATATATAAACAGAAAATGTTTCAACTATTGCAATGACCTAGCTAGGCATCTAAATGCCTTTCAATTAACTAAAAAACCCATAAGAACCTCAAAACTTTTCACTGTGCTCTCATCTCATTACAAAAAGATATAGCTTATATAATCTCCTGATGTAACCCAAATATTGAAAAGAATTGACGTCACATGGGTTTTATTTACATCTACTCTATTTTTTAGTTAAAATGAGTATAAATGCTTGGCTGTACAACTGTGAAACTTGGATTGTGAAGTCTTTTCTCACTGACTAGAAGCTGTGATGACTGAGTTCTCATAGCACCTCTCATTAACCTTCTGCATGCTGCTGGTAAAATCTCTTGTGTCAGAGTTTTAATCGCATCTGCCGATGTGATCGGCTTTGCAAGTAGTTTATGTATATTATCTGGCAGGTAATGGACAGAAGCATAAGAGCTGATCTAATCAGCTCATGGTACCTAAAAATGGTTTAGACACATTGGGTAAACAGTTATAAGTTAGGTAGCCAGATGATCTGCCTAATGGGTCCTTGCAATATCATCCTAGGAATATTCACTAAGGTGAAATTTCATATGATGAAATTTCATTAATAGGAAATATGCCAACAGAAATTTAAACCAAAGAATAATGAACCAGAAATTATTCATCCAACATATATACAAAGGGGCATACTGAAAGTCATGCGCTGCAATGTCTTTCCTGTCTTTTTTCTCAGGGTCAAGTCGCCTGCAATTTAGCAAATGTTCCTTGCTTAGGAGAACATTTTCTTCACACAAGGAGCATTCCATAGTTCTAGGGACAATCCCCATTCTATGAAGGTGGTTATCCAGACAGTCATGGCCCGTTTCCAATCTGAAGAGAGCTACTGCTGTTCTTCTAGGGAGATGTTTTATTGTTTCAGCATATTTCAATATGTCTTCATATTTCTTATTTTGAAGATCTTTTATATTCTGTTGTCTTCTTTCGAGATGTATTTTTTGTTTTAGCTCCTGTTGTCTTCTTTGTAGGGATATCTCTTTTGTTGAGTACATCATTGTAATCTACAGACTTTTGTGCCACTTTTCAACATAGTCTCCATTCCTTTGCACATATTTTTCCCATCATTTTACAAGTTTGAAAATACCCGCTCCGTAGCCGAGCAGTTAAGGTAGGAAGCCTTGGCGCAGAGCTACGGGACTTGCGCTGGTTCGAGTCTCCATGGGGGAAGAAATTTTCTCATGGTATTTTGGCCAGTATGGGACCGGTGCTCACCCAGCATCGTGAGGCAATTGGGTAGCTACAATAAGAGGCGTCTCCAGGTTGAGGAACCACCTATAAAGGCTGGGGGGGGGCTCGAACAAGGTCATTAACCACATGTCACCGAACCTACAGCGTAGCTTTTGATCATCTACCGGTCTGTGATTGACCACATGTTGATGTGATAGGAGCCAGCAGCCAGCATGGTAAAGAGGCGAACCGGTACGATGAAGGTGTGGAAAAGACCCTCAATCGGAAGCGACAGATAGCCCCCTATACACGTGGAAGTCCATTCCAGCGTTCTCAAATATACAATGAATGCAGCTGATTTTTTTCTGAATATCCTGCCAGCCTCTCTTAGCATTTGCCGTCGACCGCTGATCCCTTCAGCAGAAACCGAGAAAATGGTAGTCAGAGAGAGTGTACCAATTCAGGTACTGTAGGGGTGGATGCAATAGACTTATCGCCTCCAAATTTTCTGTATCTTCTCCACGGGTGGCATGAGCAGATGGTGTAATACGGGGCTGTGGATCAGTGTGTGGAGAATTGATCCTTCTGTTCCAGGTTGTTTGTCGTGCAATGTCACAATGGAGCTTCAAACAGTGTGTGAACATAGTGGGCATCATGTTATGGTTTTGTCGAATTGTCAAGAAATCTCATACAGAATGCAACTCTGCGCATGCCAAAAAGACCTCCTCACTCCCCATAACTTTCCCAGCAAGAAAGGTGGGTAAACTCTTTCACAATCCTCCCTACAGTCCCGACGATGGCACCCTCCTACTACCATCTTTTTTGGTTAATGGTGAAGGATGCAACCTGCAAGGCCAATGCTCCAATCGTCATGGACGGATGTTCAGACAAGCAATGGAGTTCAGTGTCTTTGTGAACAGATCTGGAATGACTTCTAAACTACCAATAAGGGTATTTTCAAGCTCTTATAGACGGGATGGGGGAAAATATGTGGGAAAGAAGTGGACAGATTTAAGTTGAAGTTGGAACACAAAAAATCTGTAGATTATACTGATGTCACTTTGGTTGGTGTGGGGTCTAAATACATTATAATTTTTTTTAAATGTAGCTCATGCCCCTCATATTTTACAATTTCTGTGTACAAATTTGTACCTCAACAACCCAGAGCTGTAGATATTTCGGGTAGCCATGCTATAAGCACAAGCATTTAAATTTTAATTTAATCGTCCTTTCTTGTTATACTCACCATAATTCAGTTCATGGTCCATAAACATCATCCGTGGAAAGTTAAAAGATAATGGGAGGGACAAGATAATGTATATAATGTAAATATAAGTTTTCAGAAAAACAGCATCAAAATTTACGTTGATATTTTTTCTCACTATCATGCATGGACCATATTCATCTCCTTAGGCTGCTGCTTCCTCATTCAGTCTTATTTTTATACTCCTTCTTGGATCCGGATTTCTTTAGTCATATGTTGAACAGCAATTTAGGCCCTTGCCACCCTCTTGACGAGAGCATCCTCATGTTCTGTCTACAACCAATTTGATTTTTTCTAGTACATGGATACTACTGACTATTACATCATTGAATGACAGTACAGCATCTCTAATACCAATATATAATTTTTCCATTCCCACAAATACTGTCTTTGGGATACAAGTTCAAAGTTAATTATTAAACGATTCATTAGTATTTAATCAAAATTAAAGTGGAAAGTAACACTATGAGGTATTTTCAATGTATAAATAAGTTGGGAAAAAAAAAATGTTTTTTATATCTCATCTCAGAAAGTTCCATGTTTTCACAATACTGGTTTCAAAGGACATTTTTACCTTCATATTCAGTAAAACTCCAATTATGTTTGACTGAATATGAAGGTAAAATGACCTTCAAAGCCAATATCATGAAAACATGGAACTTTGAAAAGTGAGATATAAATAATTTTCTCCACCTCATTTATAGATTCATTAGCATTTTCAATTTTACCATGAATCTACTTTATTAGCATATTTTCATCACTTAGATTTATAAACGGGGCACGCCGTAGCATAGTGGTTAAGGCATGAGCTACAAGCCTGAGGGTCGAGGGTTCAAGTCCCGTTGGGGTCAGGATTTTTAAACTGACCCAAACCCTCTGGCAGCACTATGGCCCTGGGGTCGACTCAGCCTCTAACATAAATGAGTACCAGACGCTTGTTCTGGGGGTAAAGGCGGCTGACATAAAGTGCCGATTATCTAGAAAAAGTGGGAGCCCTAACCTCCTACTACCCCAAGGGCCTCCGGGTCTGTTGTGGGATCACTTTACTTTTACTTTTTTTAGATTTATAAACATGTGTTTAATAACATTCATGTCAGCTCCTGGTAGTGAATGTTGATGTCTTTATGTGCCACCAGTTGCTTCCAATCTTGAGGACCCACACCAAGATTTTTCTCCTGCTGGGTACAGATGTTGTGGTGATTCATTTGTTGACAGCTAGTGAAAATATGCTCTTTTTATTGACAATAAAGTCATTGATGTTCTCTCTGATTTTCTAGCTATAATATCTTTGGAGCTTGAAAATCTTTTTTCGTTCATGAATATTGCCTGTATGCTTTGTGTTTCTTTGAAACTCTGTTTCCATGAGGCATATATGATATTTACAATCACACAATAAAAAATAAATATATATATATACATACATACATACATACATACATACATACACACAAATGCTACTACAAACTCTAATGCATCAAATGCAAACCATGTACTTATAACAATAGTATACATAAAACATACTTGGAAAGTGACGCATCACTTCAAACAGTTATACCAATCTAAGAAATGTAATTGTCGCTATATAATGGAGCTTTCCACAGCTAATTCACATATTCAATTCTAACTAAAGTTATCAAGAAAAACTAAAGGAATGCAAAGACTGATGTTTAGTGGGCATGGCAGACATTTTTATATGCCATTTCAAAGGGCATAAATCATTACATAAATATGATAAAGCACATCTTTTCTGATTTAGAAAGGAATTAACATTAACTAAAATGTAAAAATTGGTATTCTTTACCATTTTCCTCTTTATCCTCCCCTTAAAGTTAAGCATTTTAATGTTTTTTTTAATGTTTGTTGTTCTATCAAATAGGGTATTGTGATCACTGATCAGTCAATATGACAAATTCGTTGAGTCTGTTTTCTCAAGATTCTGATATAACTTCTGAAATAGCCATGTTTTTTCACAAATTTTAGGTTAGATTGATGTGAATTTTTATCTAAATTATTTTCTATTTTTCAAACTTTTTTCCTCACCAAGAACTATATATATATATATATATATATATGTATGTATGTATATGTATATCCCAGGCTGGTAAATAAATTCTACAATGGTAACTTTTGCATTTTTTGGAGTTTTTTTTATGAAGTTATGGTATTGCACCTTTTTTGCTGATAATTCCCATTTTTCACAAATTTGATTATTCTATGCCAGATCTCCACCTGTGAATATTTTAACAAACAAGTGACTGCTAGCATCATGTTAGTCAAAACCATAATACTAATTTCCACTATCTGAATGCATTTTTTAAATATATTTATTCACACATACTGAGTCCTTGTACCAAATAATATTTTGTACTCAATTTATTTTGTTAGCTGAAAAAATGAGCAAGTTAGTGTACACCAGATTAGTTTACATTTTATTGGACAATCTGGTGTCCATACGGTTAAGTTGGATATTCTGTTTGAACAATGATTAATGCAGGTTTTCTATTGTAAATATTGTGATTTTAGATTAGTTACAAGTTCTCATTTAATTTTAAAGACTTTTTCGCATTTTTATTGCGAAAAAATAACATATACATTTTCCTCAGATAAATATTCACATACTGCAACTATTTATTTGAATTTATGTAGGTGGAAAGTGGCATAAAATCCTCAAACTATATATAGGGCCTACTTTTATATAACAAAAGCACAACATAATCAAATCAATAGAGTAACTTACTTATGACCCATTTCATGGGTGATGGTATGAGCAAGTGTAATTCCGTTGTCTTCATTGACGTTGCAGCTGCGATCTGGTTGACACATTCCACCGACATGAGCTACCCCCAGTGTACTGCAAGGTGTGTTCTGACGGGAACAGATGTCTTTTCTTTAGTTACATGAAACAAAATGTTCATATAATTCAGTTCACCAATTATTCAAACATTTTTTGGAAAAAGTCGGTTATATGTCTCAGACGAACTTTTCTAAGTTCCACAGAATCGCAGTGCGCATGCGCGAGTTGCGGGAATTGCCGTAATGGTTAATATAGCCTTCGGTAGATGGCTCTGCAGTCGGCATTACCAACTTTGGAAATAAATATCCAAATGAAAAAAAATGGACGTTAACTAACTTGCCATTTTCTAACTAAAGAAAACAGTTACATGCATATTATTTATTCCCAAATGCTTAAAAAAATGGACGTAAACCAACTTCCCATTTCCTAACGTAACAAAGCAATTTACATGCATACTATTTAATGTACTTACAAACTAATTTTACGTACACTAACACTAAATATGCTCTACAATTATTTTCAAATGGTGGCAACGTTGGAACAACATGGGAAAGTAGCAAGCAAGTAATTTATCCACGATCATGTTTTACGTAAATATATAAATATAAAATATTGTAAAGAAAGCTTGAAGATCATTGGAAAATGTTTAAAACAGTACAAAACGTGTTTACAAGTGTTTAGTGCATCAGTGGCATAAGAGTGTAAGTGTAGAATTGTGAGAGACATAAAACCGACCACATCCCATTTTTTTATTAAACATGGTAACAATGTATAAACATCATCCTGTATCCAAACTTACAGCACTTTATTTTTTCCTCTATCCACTCCTATCTCCCAAATATATTTCCTCTAAATCCGTTGTCCATCACCCAATCTACTAATCTCTTGTATCCGTGTAATCTTTGGTTGACCGGTTTTTTTAAATAAAAATAATCTAAAAATCGTATTATGAACAATATGGATCTTGTAAAGATAGCTATTAATCACTGAAAAAACGTTTGCCAATCTCGTATTAGGGTTTTTCACACACTCAAGCAAAACCGAAGCTGGCGACGCCATCGGATGCAATGTAATCAAATGAACGCTTTCACACAATGACACATAGCCCGGCCCCAGGGATTAATCCCTGGCCCGGCCCGGCAGCCGACACTGCCAATGCAGTCTGTGTTCGGTCTGTGTTGAACTCGACAATTCGGATGCCAGGCAGCCTTCCGACCTTTCCACGTGCACACGTTATGCACACGTGTTCACACACTTCGTTCTCTATGTTCACACAGATCTAGACTTGTCGGTGCCGGAAAAGTGTTCATTTATTTACATTTACATCAGTATTGCAGTTGATATCGCGATCGGCCATTCATTCGTTTCCTGTATTTCTGTCATTGCGAAAATGAGTAAATTCTTCAAGTAAGATGTTGAGGAAAATAAACCCTTCATACGTGATAAAACAGCTATATTGTTTTAAAGATAAAATTGAAAAATAAAAGGTGTATGGATTTTCGAAAAAAAGATTTCCAACAAAAAGACAAAAAAGAACAACTGAAAATATGTAGCCTATGTTATATTTTTATTAATAGCAATCGTAACAGACCAAAATATATAGCTTATTATATTTAACTTTTATAAGATTCATGATGTGTTCCGTTGAGGTATTATTCAAAATTAATATAAAATTATGGAATATTCACCTGAAAGGTCCGTCTCTTCAACTTAATTAATTATTTAACTGTAGGGCTTTCGGGACTTGTCCCATCATCGGCAGGATTCAAAACTGGTACCAGATCTTCAGTGAAACACCAGTTTTAATCCTGCCGATGATGGGACAAGTCCCGAAAGCGCTACAGTTAAATAATTAATTAAGTTGTAGAGACGGACCTTTCAGGTGAATATTCCATAATTTCATATTAATTTTATTATATTTGTTCATTTGCCACGGCAATGTCCCCTCCGTACTGACGAAGTAGTTTGATAAACCCTCTCTCAGATTAGTAGCACTCCTTGTTGAACGATTACACACAGCTGTGGGTATATTTCGTAACCTTTGAGTTACAAATCTCTGCACATATTTTAATCGCACCATATTATGTAGGATTACACACGTTTTAACAACAACTTCCGATAACTTTTTGGGCACGTTTAGTGGTCTGTGTAGAATTCTCCACGTATTAGCTAGGATACCAATAGCGCACTTGACGTATCTTCTTACACGACTCAAACGGTAATTGAATATACTTTTCCCCCTGTAAGAATATGTCTTGTGTAAGGTCTCATCACATGTTATGATAGTCAAAATGCTTCATCGGCCAAAAGTACAAATGGAAACATTTTCCTCCCTGTTGACTGTGAGGGACAAGGATGTGGTATTTGTAATTGATTGTACATCAATAATTTATTGTTACCTTCAGAGAACTTCAAACATATAATTTTAATTTAAAATTATTCAGTGAAACTGACCACCAAAAACATTTTTGAGCATCCCTGGTCTAGTCTAATTCCACATTATTCAATACATTTATAGTTTGCAGTTTATTCGGCATATTTTTCTTTCAGTTTATACATGTTGTTTACTTGATTATATATTTCTCCGATTGATTGAGGGTCTTTCCACTTTTCAGCGGTTGCCCTTTTACCAGCTGGCTGCTGGCCCTTCACATCCACATGTGTCAATCACAGAGGTAGATGATCAACAGCCAGTGTAGGGGTGACATGTAGTTAGCATGTCGAGTCCCCCAGCCGTTATAGCTGGTTCCTCAACCTGGAGCCGCTACTTATTGTAGCTACCCAATTGCCTCACGATGCTGGGTGGGCACCGGTCCCATACTGGCCGAAATACCATGAGAAAATTTCTTCCCCCATGGAGACTCGAACCAGCGCAAGTCCCGTAGCTCTGCGCCAAGGCTTCCTACCTTAACCGCTCGGCTACGGCGCGGGACATATATTTCTCATATTGTCATTATAATATGGACGGGATAATAAAGTGATGTATGCTACATTATTCCCCCTAGAAATTAATATAACCCAAAATATATTTAATAAATTGGCGAACACATTTTTTGTGAATTCTTATATCACCTGAATACAAATTTATCAAAGAGGCTTGAATTGAATTGGATTTGCAGGCCTACAAAATTGTTACAATTTTACTGCTAGCGAAAATTAATTACATCACCAAACTTTAACCCATCCATATGATAAATTGTTAAGTTTTTATACTCTTTATTTAAAGAAGTGCAAATCTAGGTACTTTTCAATACTGTAATTATTACTGGAGAAATATACTTTTCATAGTGCATTTTATTTGCTTAGTATGATTTGGGAAAAAGAAGCTCTTCCAGATGAATGGAAGGAATCAATTATCGTAACAATTTATAAGAAAGGAGATAAAACTGATTGCAACAACTACAGGGGCATCTCATTAATTTCAACTTCGTACAAAATTCCTACAAATATATTAGTAAGCAGACTTACTCCCTATATTGATGACATTCTAGGAGATCATCAATGTGCATTTAGAAGAAACAGGTCTACAACAGATCAGATTTTTAGTATCAGACAGATTTTAGAAAGAAATGGGAATATAATGGTACTGTACATCAACTATATGTAGACTTCAAAAAAGCATATGATTCAATTAAGAGGGAGAAGTTATATAGTATCCTGCTGGAGTTCGGAATTCCTAAAAAGTTAGTTAGACTTATACGAATGTGTCTAAATGACACAAAGAGTAGGGTGCGTGTAGGTAAACAGTTTTCGGACACTTTTGAAATCCAGAATGGGTTGAAGCAAGGAGATGCACTATCTTCTCTACTATTTAATTTTGTACTAGAGCATGCCATTAAATCTTTAGAGAATGAGGAAGACTTACAACTGAATGGTATTAATAAGCTGTTAGTTTATGCAGATGATGTAGTATTATTGGCCGATAGCGAGGAGATACTAAAGGACAACACGCACACACTATTGAGTAACACTAAGAAATTAGGACTGGATGTAAATATCAATAAAACTAAATATATGGTCACTCGTAGAAATTCATTATATAATGGAAATGGACAGCTAATGACAAATGAAGGAAATTTTGAGGAAGTGGCTGAATTCAAATACCTAGGAACAATAATCACAAATAGGAATGAGATGCACAAAGAAATTAAACATAGGCTCAATTCTGGAAATGCGTGCTATTATGCATTGCAGAGACTCTTGATGTCCCACCCAACTCCTTTCAAAAAACGTTAAACTGAAAATATATAAAACTATTATTCGACCAGTTATATTATATGGGTGCGAAACATGGACTCTTACTTTAAGGGAGGAAAGGAGATTACGAGTATTTGAGAATAAAGTACTTAGGAAGATTTTTGGACCAAAGAGAAATGAACAGACATGTGAATGGAGAAGACTACATAACAATGAACTACATGGTCTTTATAGGAAGCCAGATATAATAAGAACAGTTAAGTCTCGGAGATTGCGATGGGCAGGACATGTTGCACGTATGGGGAATGAAAGACGTGCATGGAAGCTTCTTGTAGGAAAGCCAGAGGGAAAACGTCCAGTTGGTAGACCAAGAATGAGGCGAGAGAATAATATTAACTATGATTTGAGGGAAGTAGATTATACAGGGAATGATTGGAAAGCATTAGCTCAGGATAGGGATGTATGGAGAGCTTATGTCCGCGCGGCCATGAACCTACGGGTTCGATAGTGCCAGTAAGTAAGTAAGTAAGTAAGTATAATGCATTTTATAAATATGCTTTCTATGCACACATACGAAAACTGGGAAAAGAAATTAGCCTACAGATATTCATAAATATCTAGATACATGAAAGAGCAAAGAAGAAGACATAAAATAATAATAATAATAATAATAATAATAATAATAATAATATAATAAAACTAAATATATGGTCACACAAAGAAATACAATATATAATGGAAATGGACAGCTAATGGCAAATGAAGGAAATTTTGAGGAAGTGGCTGAATTCAAACACCTAGGAATAATAATCACAAACAGGAATGAGATGCACAAGGAAATTAAACATAGGCTCAATTCTGGAAATGCATGCTATTATGCATTAGAGAGACTGTTGACTTCCCAACTCCTTTCAAAAAACGTTAAACTGAAAATATATAAAACTGTTATTCCACCAGTTATATTATATGGATACGAAACATGGACTCTTAGTTTAAGGGAGGAAAGGAGATTACGAGTATTTGAGAATAAAGTTCTTAGGAAAATTTTTGGACCAAAGAGAGATGAACAGACAGGTGAATGGAAAAAAACTGCATAACAGTGAATTACATGGTCTTTATAGGAAGCCAGATATAATGAGAACAGTTAAGTCTCGTAGACTGCTATGGGCCGGACATGTGGCACAAATGGGGAATGAAAGACATGCATGGAAGCTTCTTGTAGGAAAGCCAGAGGGAAAACGTCCAGTTGGTAGACCAAGAATGAGGCGAGAGAATAATATTAACTATGATTTGAGGGAAGTAGATTATACAGGGAATGATTGGAAAGCATTAGCTCAGGATAGGGATGTATGGAGAGCTTATGTCCGCGCGGCCATGAACCTACGGGTTCGATAGTGCCAGTAAGTAAGTAAGTAAGTAAGTATAATGCATTTTATAAATATGCTTTCTATGCACACATACGAAAACTGGGAAAAGAAATTAGCCTACAGATATTCATAAATATCTAGATACATGAAAGAGCAAAGAAGAAGACATAAAATAATAATAATAATAATAATAATAATAATAATAAAACTAAATATATGGTCACACAAAGAAATACAATATATAATGGAAATGGACAGCTAATGACAAATGAAGGAAATTTTGAGGAAGTGGCTGAATTCAAACACCTAGGAATAATAATCACAAACAGGAATGAGATGCACAAGGAAATTAAACATAGGCTCAATTCTGGAAATGCATGCTATTATGCATTAGAGAGACTGTTGACTTCCCAACTCCTTTCAAAAAACGTTAAACTGAAAATATATAAAACTGTTATTCCACCAGTTATATTATATGGATACGAAACATGGACTCTTAGTTTAAGGGAGGAAAGGAGATTACGAGTATTTGAGAATAAAGTTCTTAGGAAAATTTTTGGACCAAAGAGAGATGAACAGACAGGTGAATGGAAAAAAACTGCATAACAGTGAATTACATGGTCTTTATAGGAAGCCAGATATAATGAGAACAGTTAAGTCTCGTAGACTGCTATGGGCCGGACATGTGGCACAAATGGGGAATGAAAGACATGCATGGAAGCTTCTTGTAGGAAAACCAGAGGGAAAACGCCCAGTTGGTAGACCAAGAATGAGGTGGGAAATAACATTAACTATTGATTTGAAGGAAGTAGATTATACAGGGGATGATTTGAAAACATTGGCTCAGGATAGGGATGTATGGAGAGCTTATGTCCGCGCGGCCATGAACCTACGTGTTCGATAGTGCCAGTGAGTTAGTTTAATAATAATAATAATAATAATAATAATAATAAGAAGAAGAAGAAGAAGAAGAAGCAATGAAAAATAAGAGAGTGGTGAAAGTTACGTCAAAAAGAAACCAAAGAGAGAATATGTAGACCGTATGGAGAAGATAATACACGATGAAACAAGAATATGAAAATATTAGCGCGAAATAAATCTTGAAGTTATCAAAAAAGATGACCGAAAGGACATGAAACAGTTTTTTACGATGAAATTTTAAGCAATATTCATCAATTAATAGAATTGTACCTGGTGATGAGTATGGCGACGTCATGATGATTGGGGTGAGAATCATCGGGGTGATTCTGGTTCATTTGCCATTTGCAAAAACTTTGCAAAGTTTCGTCAGCATTCACCTTGATATCCAACTCTCTCTGAAATTTAAAACGTAAAAATCATTTTTACTCACAAACTAATCAAGATTTTTATGATCTTTATTGTATTTAGAAATAAATACACTTAATAAATTGCTTATACTGACAATGGTGTTTCAAAATTCAACAAACATTATTGATTAATGACAATTTTAGTAATTATTAAAATTAGCAAAATTCAACGGACATTTATGTATAGAAATTAAGATAAGAAAATCTTGACAATAATAAGAGAGTAACAATCACAGTACATTCAATAACAATATTTTTTCTTCAAACCACATTACAACTTAAAATCCAATTTAGAAGAAAAGAAAATGTCGTTTTTCATAAAGTGATATACGCAACACACATTAGACGACTGTATGATGAGTTGCAGACACTTCAAGGCGCATTAACAAAATAAAATAACAACTTAACGGAAATATTAAATCAGCAGAGGTTTGAGAAAAAAACTCGTTACACAATACAGCTGAACGAGCTTTTGCTGAATTTTGAACATAACGTTATTACTAACAAACCATAGTATCTTTACTAAGCATTTCTATACTCAGGAAGTTATACAAAGGAAGAAATCGCCTACAATGATAGACATTATGGTATATACACCGATGAGAGAGAATATTTTATACCTGTTTTTATGAATGTGTGAAAATGCGTGTAAATTCATAGACACACATGTTGTCTAGTTGCTTATTTATCATACATCGTTCTTTAATCGTGGAAGAGGATTATGCACATAGGCTAAAACAGGCTAAATGTATAAACTACTTTTTTTCGAAAACAATCAATAAATTTCCACTACTGTAATGAGGAAGTTGAATTTATCACTAGATTTATGAAGAAGAAACAAAGTAGGATGCATGATTAGTTTCTTACAACTTTATGCATGAAGTAAGGGAAACCTAAATGAACAAACCAAGAATGCACTTTAATCCCGCTGGAGACAGTCTCTATAATACAGATTCTTTGAATATTTTGTTATCTTTAGCTGTAGACTATATAAAAAAACTGGTTACGAAATTTTTAAAAAAATCCTCACTTTGATTTACTGATATACGGGAATAATGCTAGCATAGGTTTATTTATTTGGTACAATTTAAAATTAATCAGTTTATATATTACAGGTATTTTTACATATATTCTCAATATATCTAATCGATACAAACAATATAACATTATTTTTAAAAATATTAATAATATCCATCCATAGTAATTCTGCCCGAGAGCAGGTCTTTCACTGCAATCATAGCATTTTCATGCTATGCTTTGCAGCTTTACTAGGGAATTATAGGTGTGGTAGCTTCCCGTTGCTTTTCACACCGGTGAAGGATGATGATTATAGTGATAAGGATGATGATGATGGCCGGATGATGTTCGGGGACCGTTGGGCCCTAAGCTTCCTGACATTTGTCTTACAGGTGAGGAAAAACCCCGAAATAAAACCTCACCCAGGAGCGTGTCCCGACCGGGTATCGAACTCGGGTCCGTTGCGTGACAAGGCAGCACGCTACCTCGAGAACACAGCGGTGGACTATAGTAATATGTAGGCTAACAATTTTAAATAGGTCCCTGAATAAATTTACATTTTAAAAATGGATGTTTAATTTTTAAAAATAAAAAATACATGAAACATTGAGTTCTAATTGGAATGAATATTTTGCATATTAATCATGTAATGAAACGACGAGCTTATCTGCCGTTTCGGGGATTTAAATGCAATCGAGATCGTTGGACTTTTAGGCGGGTAAAAATCCAGAGCATAGTTTCCATCGAAAGTGAAGGTTTCCAGTCGTATATTTACGGCACGTGAAATAACCTAAAAACTGAAAAAAGCGACATTTCAGAAAAATGTGTCGGCTATTTCATTTCTTCTAGGTTAGAATTGAGCCTTTAATGACCTGAGTGTTAAAAAGCTACTTAAATAAACTACTACTGCTATATAGGTTTCGGCCTTACTTTATGTTGTAATGTAAACAGAAGCACGTGGTTAAGTGTAATTTCATTGGCCACATGAACCTAATGACATCGTTACCCTTCGGCGTAGATGAAAGCATAGTTCCCTGATCAATCTACATTTTATATAATATAACTACTATGTATGAACAAAGTTATCGCAAAAATAATAAAGTAATAAAATACAATATAACATATGAAAAAGTGACAATGGTGAATAGTAGATATAAATGTATACAAATTTAAATATAACACCATTTCGCGCATGTCAGTTGACGAAGAGGGATATTCAATTATTTCAACAAGGCCGCTGTCGTTGAATACAATAAATATCAAATGGCGCGTAAAATAGTACCATCGCTCCACCATCACAGATGCCTGCGGAAGGATACCTTTCGTGACTTTGTTTACAGTACAACATAAACTAAGGACGAATACGGTATAGTCTTTCTACATTTTGTATGCATACGTACAAATAGTGATGACCAAATAATAATTGCAAATTTAGAAGATAATCTGAGGAAAAGTCTGTATGAACTTAACAAAATTACAGAAGAATATGGATTGAAGATATCTACAGAGAAAACAAAAATTATGGCATTTCAAGGTGTAGATCCTGTCAGAAGTAAAATTGTACTTGACAATAAAATTTTGGAGCAGGTGAATAATTTTACATATCTAGGATGCAATATCTCATATAAAGAAGAAAAGGATGTAAATGCAAAAATATCAACTTTTTAAGAATTTTAGGGTTAATAAATTCTATCTTCAAGCCACAGCTAGTCCAAAAACATTCAAGACTAAAAGTGTATGAAACACTGACTCTTCCAACTATTTTGTATGGTAGCGAAGTACGTCCACTCAAAAGACTTCTGGATGGCGTTTCTCTTGAGTCCGAAACAGGTCAAAGAAAGACCTAAATTCGTGAATGCCCTATGATGATGATGATGATGATGATGATGATGATGATGATGATGTACAAATAGTAAATGTTAATTGCCTGTTATTTATTATAAACTGGAAATATTTAGGGATTGATGATTAACCATTAAATTATGCATAATATTGTAGCGGATGTCGCTAGCGTAGGATTCCAATGGAATTTCTCTAAATTTACTCTACAGATGTTTACACAAAATTTCCAAATTCAGTTTATTTATTTCACAATAATTAAGTGATTATTCACAAATAATTTTTTCTCGTAAATTTTCTTCATACATAATTTATTTGATCATCCAGTTCTTTAAATTCGCTGACGGTTTCACTTATAACGTGATCTTGTTTTCGCTCGAGTTCATCTTCACTAGTTTATTATTCTGGACTCGACTGCAACTGACTCGTCCAACACTCGCGCTCCCTTGTATTCGGGAGGGTAGGAATAATCTGGAATCTATGTCGAGACACTTCACGGATAAATGACTCGAGAACCGAACTTTCCAGAAGGGAGGTATAAACGCATTTGGACATTTGTTCGGAGGCAGCTGATTAGGGAGTTGTCAGCTAACAAATCCCTCTCTATCACACAGGGCGAGATCCGACTCTCGTCGTCGCCCGCGAAATTTAAAAGTCAGCCCAATAATGCTTCAAAAGAATGAGGTGGGAAAATAACATTAACTATGGTTTGAGGGAAGTAGATTATACAGGGGGTGATTGGAAAACATTAACTCAGGATTGGGATGTATGAAGAACTAATGTCCGCGCGGCCACGAACCTACGGGTTCGATAGAGCCAGTGAGTTAGTTAATTGTACGTATAAAGTATAGGTCTACCTAATATGATATATGTATATTTATTTATTTATTATGATTTTAGCAATTTAAAGTTTATCTAAGACGATAACACTATACTTTAGTAAACAGAAAATGTTTTAATGGTCACTTATATTATTTTTGAAGCAATACACATGAAAATAGTGCAATGTTTATATATTAAATAAGGGCTCTATTTCATTCATATGTATGCACATCTAAGAACAAAACTTGACCCAATATCCAGTTTTGCAGTTTTAATTTCGACAAATAATTTTTGAACGTACAATGAGATACCCTAAGGCAAATATTAATAATCCGTACTCGCATAAATATGCCTATATGTAAAACCAAGTTTTAATATTATGTTTGGTAGAACTTAAATGTAACACAACTCTAGCTTAGAAGCACTTTTGATCTAAGACTGTTTAATAAATTAATAGTTAAATTCACTAACACGCAATTTTACAATACATTTTATTTTAAAAAAGTCATACAAATTATTGTGAATGAACATTCATGTATATTTTGTTTTAATGCAGCAGAGACGTGGACTACAAATGCCAAATTAAAGTCAAAATCGCAATCTACTGGAATTATTTTTTTAAGATCTGCATGATGCTCTAAATTAGACAGGAGCAGAAACAGTATGATCTGAGAAAAAATAAATTTAACGAAACAATTATGCAATTTGTGGGAAATAAACAATTACAATGGTTTGGACACGTGAAGAGGATGAATGAAGATAGACTCCAGTTAGGAGTAGTGAGTGGGTTCCAAATGGGTGGAAAAGAAGAGGGAGACGTAAGAAGACATGGGTAGAGCTAATTATGAAATTGATGAAGGATTGGGACTGCAGGATGGTGACTGGAAGGATAGAGATGAATGAAGGAATAGAATCAAAACTTAATATTGGCCACAGGAAGATGTATACATTTAAAACCTATTAAATAACTAAACAATTATAGTAATCAATTGAATTGGTGTTTACTTGATGAAAATTCATAACGTATTTAATTAAATAAAAATAAAACTTAAAGTTTTATGTGATTTTCATATTTATTAAAATATAAATTAGTTACAGCTGTTTCGGTACTTTGTACCTTCTTCAGACATAACTTTTTATTTAATTAAATACATAATTATAGTTCTATACATAATTTTTGGGAGATTTATTATGTAAGGCCGTTAATGATGAGTGAAAAACAGATTTCAAGGAAGAAACTTCTGGATACAGACATTTATTGTCTAAGAAGATGATGTGGAAAAAAAAATTAGATCAAACATCAAACATAAAAATTAAAGAACGTATGAGGGGAGATAGAAACTTCATTGATTGAATAAAACAAAGTCGGTTAATGGGATTTGATGAACAAAAGATGAGCAAAGAAGATCTTAGGGTTGGTATTACTAGGAAGAAAGATTTTGAGAAGACCTAAACACATTTAGAAAAATTATATCCAGGAAGCTACGAAAGGAAGGAAATTGATTGCGAAGGACTGCTTAGACAGAAGGAAGTGGGAATTGGGAACAGAGAAACAACGATTTAACAATCTGCAGAACATGTAGGATTATTTTTTATGTTCAGCAGTTCTGCATCAGGTATTCCATTATCAGTGTATAGCTGCATTCTGGTTTTGTGTTTGTATTTAAATATTGCTAAAATATATCCATATTACTTTTTATTGTCTTGTGGAATTTCCCCTGAACAGCATTTTCTACTCCTTCGGATTACTTGTAGAATCCATAATTAATAAATAAAACAGATAACTTCATACGTGAATGCAAATTCTCAGATTAAATCAAATTATATTTTTAGGAACTGAGAGTCTCTTTAATCTGGTGTACGACAACTTATCAAAACAAGATCTATTGAATGCAAGGTTACGTCAAACTACGTTGGTGTAGATTATGAAGATAACATACTGGAGCATAGCCAAACTCATTTTGCAACAGGCTAACAAAATTTGTGCATAGGGTTTGCCAAAACATGAAAACAAAAAGATCTTTCATTAGTTACGAAATCATCACCTTCAGCGTCAATTCTTAATATCAACATTTTATAAAACTTGGCACAAGTGAATTTCTAGGTTGAAATTAATTCATTTACGCGTAATAATTACCCCCTTATGTTAAAAAAATTGTCAGAGAAGACGACAGTTTACATGGCGATTCCTTCAAGCTTAATTTGTTTTAATTCACTGTACATTTCAGAAACCGAAATTTTTGTAACTATTATTATGCTTCCAGTATGAAGAAAAATAAAACTAATCGATATAACAGAGATTAAAAGTCATGTTATATTTCTATGATATATATGATAAGAAAGTTCCGATGAATTACAAATAAAATAAATACATAATCAACTGAAATAGGCACTGATTTTAATTTTTATAATATATAGAACTTCATGGTCATAACTATATATATGTATTAAAAAAAATAAATATCGGAAACAAAAAAAAATGTTGAAAATTGCATGATCAATAATGTGAAACATTCAGTAAATAGGGAGAATACCTATATGAAGTTCTTTTCAGTTGAAAAAAAATCTGTATAGGTTACATATAAGTAGATGCATGTACAGGGCTTCCAATATAAAACCGGACACGCCTCACGGGGTTTCACCCGTCAGGCTGCGCTCTCTCCTCGTCCGCATTTCACTCTGCCAGCCGCAGAGTGTCCGGTTTTATACTGGAAACCCTATATATGTACGTGTACAATATATGTGCCAGCATAAGTCTGGAACAAATTAAACTAAACTTTGTACACATATGAATTGAAAAGCTTTCTAGGGGTAATAGGGAAAGGTAATGTGAGGGGTAGGATATCACTAGCATATTTATAAGGGAGTTAGAGGGGAATACATCTAAAAGTAATCGAAAATGAGCTATATTAGTCTCGAATTCATAGTTTTTGGTGCCATTTAAGTCAAATTTTGACACCAGAACCTTCAGAGAGTGAGGAGGTAAAAAATAAAACGGCAAAGGTGACCGAAATTAGCGTCGAATCTCACAAGGGAACTGTCAACTATTTCATGCCGAAACCTACCTTGAAATTTCTTCCACATAAGTGCTGTGATATACCAAGGACGTGTTCAAAAACACTGGTCAACATGATTTTTGTCTCATGAGTACCAATAGTTGTACTTAATGCAGTTTTTATCGTGTTTTCAAATATGTATTCGGAATTTCTCCATCACCCACAGTTTTTTAATTTCAATCAATGAATTTAAATAATTATTTTTTTAGTAAACGTTTTTTCGTCCATTTGTCCATTGAGCGATGAGCACGTGGAACACGTTCATCAGGAGATTTCAGCTATGGAAAAGAGATATCAATGGAATTCTAATATGCTGGCCGATTATTGTTGGACCATCAAGAAGGATGCTCCACAGGCGAAATATAGCAGAAACTCTTCATTTCTTACTTTCTAGGTAAGTCCGAATGTTCGAATATTGTGTAATTACGAATGTAGAAAATATTAAAAGTTTTTAATTATAAATGTCTGTATCTCGGAAACTGTGCGTGATGGAGAAAAACCGATATCATATTTGAATTCAGGAGAAAACATACTATCCGAATCACATATTTTTCTTTCTGAGACAAAAAAAATTATTTTTTGTTGCTTAGTGAAATCATTTGCTCTTTTACGTAAAATACACAAAACACGAGGCCAGAATCCAGCAATGGTAATCCGCTGTGCGTAGCAGATGGATACTCTGTCTGACTTAGAGCGGTGTGAAGTGAGGCGGATACAGCGCGGACGGTAGGTAGTCAGTGTTATCCAATACATCCGATGGGGAGTTGTATAACTAGTATAAATTAAATATTTGGCGCTCGATATTAGTGACTTGCAGTTAAAAACGGCATACAAATTTTGGACACTGCCTTGGTACATCACAACACTTCTCTGGGAGAAATTTCAAGGTTGGTTTCGGCATATAATGGTTGATAGTTTCCTTATTAGTTTTTGTGGTCGTTAGTCCGATTGATGACAAGAATATTGGGATAAATAAATGCCAGGAAACGCGGGGGAAATTAGCTAATAAGCAATAAAAATACAAATAGTTGGTGAATAATTGCATGGATGCATATGCGTTTCAAGATTAATGATTAAATGTGAACTTACCTCAGAAGCGTCATCTTCAAGGAGGATGATTCTCACTACCACAACATTGATGCTGTTGCCAATGCTGGCGTCGCGGTACATTGCCGACACCATGTTCATGATTGTCAGTATGTAAGTCTCCACATCTCCGTCTTGATGGAAAGTCATCATGGAAGTATCGGCCACTAGCAGAGCTTCTACGTGGCGCTCTTTGCTAACAGAACGTCTCCACCGGGCCTTCCTGGATTTACCTCTCCCTTGAACCTTCACTTTCCCAACTTGCTGCTTCCATTCCAACCGTGTCTCCATCGGACGTCGGGGTTCTGTTCAAAGAGAACGCACTTATAGAAAATCCAATAACTTATCAATTTGAGATCCGTTCAAATATCTATAACATGAAAAAATTAAACATGTACGATGTTTTCGTCCCGAAGGACTAGTGGTTAACATTTTCTAGAATTTTCTGCATTCCATCCACTATCATGGAACATAGGCATAAATCGTTCGCGTATATTAAAACAGACATACGTATTCTACCCATTGGTGCATCGATTCTCCCCTCCCTTAACATCGAAACTATATAGTCGATAAATTTGTTAACTAGTAGTGGTGACAAAACTCATGCTTTTTTATACCCCTGAATGCTGCCATCTTTCCCGAAATTTGACCGCTCTCTTTTTAACATAGAATTCTACATTTCTATAAATTTCCATTAATATCCTAATCATAATCTCTGATACATCATTTTCCCATAATTTCTGATACAGGGGTTTGCTTTCAAGCAAGAGAAAGGTTTTTTTTTAATTTGCATAAGTACAACATTTTCAATTTCGGGGTCAGGAGAGATGATGATGTACAATTATCAATCGCTAGAATGCTAGGACGGTCTGCCCGCGGCAAGGAACAGAACCAACTTTGAGAGAGAGCTCGACCTTCCTGCTTGAAGGTCGAGACAACAATGTCTTGAAGAATGTAGCGATGGCCCGACAGCTAGTCGAACATCTATGTAGAACTTGAAACCTCAAAGTAACATTATAGCCTGCTCTAATGAGTTCTGCTCCATGCCGCGAGCAGACCGTCCTGTTTCACCTTGTGAGCAGGCTATTTGTTTTGAGTTCTGCTAATCTTTCAGCAGACCGTCCTCTTCATTAGAGCAGGCTATAATGTTACTTTGAAGTTTGATTTCTTCAAGTTGAGTCCTGTCCTCGCTACGAGCAGGCCGCTCCTGTTCTGTAATAGAGCAGGTTGCTTCATCGTTTTTCAAGATACTATTAAACTGTATTATCTCAAGATAAAGTGCAGTTCTGCTAGTCTACGTGACCTAGTGAACTATCTTCAAGAAGCAATAGAAGAGATTTATATTATAAACAGCCGCCAGACTTCAACTTTGGCTGCGCAAACTTGTTAATCACTGTGACCACTACTACAGGGCATCGTATCCCAACAGCAATTGAACAGACTGGGAAAAATTTTAAATGTGTAGAAATCCAACATATCAGATCCCTGCATGAAATCCGTCTAAAGTACATATATTGAGAATGGATGTGGTACTGCTGAGAGTAATTCGTCCGTCACGTCGGAAGGGGACGTCAAGCCTCGCGGCCTTGGTGTTTTTCGACAGGATTATGCTATGTAAGGTGGAGTTCGTTACTTTACTTATTTAATTAATTACTAAATTTCAACGCTTTAGCAATCTGCAGTATAGATAGATCATGTTTTTATGTTAAGTAGTTATGAAATAGAAATTCCATAATTTTCTTACTATCTCAGTACATCTATATTTTGGTTTTGTGTTGTAATTAAATATTATTATCTATTTTAATAATAGATAATATATATGACATGAAAAGAAAAGAAAACCCCTGAACCGGGATATGAACCCAGGTCCTCTAACTTGATACGTTAGTGTGCTACCAGTTACGCTATCCAGGCATCATATCACAAAAAATTATTTTTCCTTTATTATATTCTCCATCATGAGAGGTAGCGGGAACTCGGTCTCACTGTCTTCTCGTGCCTACTTATAACAAGCAAGCAAATTAAGGAGAATTTTTTTACTTTATAGCGGTGGAGCTTATTTTTTATTTATTTTTCATTTCATATCATATTAGGCCTTCATTGCTAAATGTCAGAATTTAATTATAACATCGAAATAAAGAAGCGTCAATGCTATAAAGTAAAAATGCTCTTTAATATGCTAACTTGTTATACTGGTAGCGCACTAACGTATCAAGTTAGAGGTCCTGGGTTTAAATCCCGGTTCAGGAATTTATTTTTTCTTTTCATGCCATATTAGGTTTTCAGGGCTAAACATCAAAATTTAATTACGACATCGAAAAAATATATAGGGCTATTCAAAAAAAAGGAACAGACTTCAAACATCTATTTCTTCCAAATTACAAAAAATAGAAACACAATTCTAATGTTCCTGGAAAGAGAAAAGTTCGAATTTCACTATTTTATGCATTCAATATCAATACCATGTGTTATGCGACAAATACCAAAACGGTGGCTCATTTCTTGCCACACACAAATCAGCTGGTCTCTAGCTATCGAATTCATAGCTTCAACAATTCGATGTCGCAGATTTTCAAGAGTGTCAGGCATAGGGGGATAAAAACACGACCTTTTACGTAACCCCACAGATAAAAATCACACGGGGTTAGGTCTGGTGACCTGGGAAGCCACCGGCGATGAAGTTGATCTTTTGCTCCTCCTCTTCCATTCCAACAGTGCCAATGCGGCCGTGATATATATATATATATTTATATATGTTATATTACAGATTTTCGCGGATATAAGTATGAATATGAAATTTTTCTTGGGTTTTCCGCGTCTTGGATTCAAGTTCGGCCTCTGGCCACTGATTCCGGCGTTTCGGCATGATCCCACATGCCATTATCAAGGAATGAAAACTGAAGGTATTTAACAACATAAGAACTAAACCTTGGATGGGTGTACGTCTTCGGAAACGGACCACAGCGAAAACTCTATGCATTTTATTATATGAGACCTAAACCTGTGACTCGAACTTATCATTCTTTGATAATGGCATGTGGGATCATGCCGAAACGTCGGAATCAGTGGCCAGAGGCCGAACTTGAATCCAAGACGCAGAAAACCCAAGAAAACTTTCATATTCATATATATATATATATATATATATATATATATATATATATATATATATACATTTTGGTCATTGTTATTTTCGGTCTGTACTAGATAAGATCGGCGAATATCTGTATTTTTTCAAAAATATTCTCATGAGAGCTTCATTCCGTCGGAATTCACTAATACATAATTACTTTTTATACTATTTAAATATAACGTAAAAATCAATCATGAGCTTTCGTAAAAACTAACGTTGAAACAGTGTTAATTTCAAATTGCAGATTTCCTTGTATTAAATTATATAATAATCCGTCCACCGCTGTAGTTTCGGGGTAGCGTGCTGCCTTGTCACGCAACGGGCCCGGATTCGATCCCCGGTCGGGACAGTTTTTCTGGGTGAGGTTTTTATCGGGGTTTTTCCTCACCTGTAAGACAAATGTCAGGAAAACTTTAAGGCCCAAACGGTCCCCGAAATCTTATGGCCATCACAATAACACTTTTAAACAAGCTGGCATCAGAAAGTATTTATTTATTTATTTAATGCTCCAGATTGTCTTTTTTTTTACATTCCTTGTGTTCTCTCCTGGCATTGCCGGGCGTAATTGTAACCCGCTTCTGAGGTTGGGGCACCTGGAAGGCGGGATTACGTCTCTCCGATGATGATATGATGTGTGATGATGATGATGATGGTGCGCCAGAAGAGTCCTTAATCCTAAGCTTAATCTAAGATGAATATGAATGATAATGATTACGATGGCCATATAATGCTCGGGGACTTTTTGGGCCTTAAAGTTTCCTGATATTTGTCTTACAGGTGAGGAAAAACCCCGAAAAAAACCTCACCCAGGAAACTATCCCGACCGGGGATCGAACCCGGAGTGTCTCCAATCCTATAGTATGCAATATAGGCCACCAAACATAATGGCGTGCTACACACCTGAACATATTTTAACTAGGTCAAATAATCATCAAACTTATGGTATACTGCCCTATCCTGAAAAAATCCACTAACAAAAATCACATCATAATTTTCCAACGTTATTTAAGCAGGGAGAAAAAAACAGAAACCCCTATACAGTAAGCCATAAAAATAATTAGCCGTCAAGAGATAAACAAATCTCAGAAGCGGCACACTGGATGGTGCATTGTTGTCGTCACCAACAACAACAACGAACATCTCCAATTTGCTTTAGGAACCAATTTCAAAATTAGCGGGCTAAAAGGCCAATGCCTTGGAACCCGCGGTTGTATTATTTTAATCGCCCAAAAGGGACGTAATAGTCGCCCCACTACTGACCGCACTTAACTACTCCAATGTTTGGATAGATAGTATCTACAATTGAGTTGTTCAGTGGAAAAGATGCACATGTCACAAATCTGCCGATTGTGAGTTTTTGTTATGGTTAAGTAGATCCTGCTATCTTGCATCAATTCCAATAACTATTTGCATGGTGGTATGTGTCTATTCTTTAACAAGGAGCATAATAAAACTTGAAGATTCTGAATTATAGAAATAGCTAATGGAAAAAAAAGGCACATGCCACCTTCTTTCTCTTTTATCTCAAGTGGTTACAGTCAATGTTCCTGATAGGTTGGCAGAAATGAAAATAACCAATCAGAATATAGTTCCACTGCCCCCTGGATCTATAATATTATAGATCCAGAGGGCAGTGGTAGTTCTCAAATTACCTACTACATTTCCAATATGTTGAGGTTTAATGCGTTTTCTGAAGAAAAAAGGCACGTTAATAGTAAAAGAAGGACTCATCATGAAGATAAGTCGGAGGATAATGAAAGAAAACATCTGAGAAATAGTGCATAACAATAAGAAGATTGTGCCAACAAAGGAGTTTGTAAATAGTGGAACTCCGTGTTGCAAACTAATATTAAGTGATTTAACTCCAGTAACGACTAGTGAAGGTAAGAGGATATGCAAAGAAGAGAAAAGATAAAACATAAGTCAAAGGAAGATACTATGCTCGTGTAACTAATACTAGCGAACTTGAAGTCTGTAGAAGTGCATTTCTAGCAGTCCATGGAATATCAATAAAATGTTTAAGAACTGTTCGGAAAAGTGAAGAATGTGTTAGGGAAGTTTCTGATGACGAAGAAGAGAGTCGATCAACATCAGAAATTTGTGTCCATACACCCACCGAGGATAGAAGAGGCATTATGTGGGGCATATGCCACTACTTAATTTGCACAAATTACCTGTCCTATTATATAAAAAACACTTGATATTAGGAATATTTCAACTAATATTTAATAATATATTCAATGCATCATCTAATTCAATATCCTGGTTAAAAAATTAAAACATAGTGTCCATATTCCACAGATAAACAACTTTCAGAAATCCCTTTTTTCTGTAAAATAATTTTCTTGTGGCATGTGCCCCTATTCCACTGGGCAACTCAATTTAAGGGGCAAAATTCCATTTTTTTTTATATTCATACTTTGAAGTGTGTTCTATATGGACATAAATTGGTTTTGCAGCACAAACGTATTTAAAGGTCCTAAGTGTGGGTTTAAAGGACGTGCTGCAGGGTAGGACTTTAAACTCAATTTACCACTACTTTTGTTTTAGCGAGCCTTATGTTCCTTTTCTCTGAAACTATTCTTCCCAGAGTAATGCAATTTTCACAGGCTATTTGTCTGGTACTTAGGCATAAACTGGCGATCTTTCAACATGTTAATGTTATTATTATTAAGGGCACCAATAATTATTTTCCTTCATCAAAAAAAACACTGTTTTTAAAAAGTTCTTAATGTTTCATTTTTAATGTATGTTCTGGAAAAAAAATATCATTTTATTGCCAAATAGTGTATGTATATGTGAGAAAAATAGTAATGTTCTATTGTTAACAGTTCTTCTGAAAAGGAACATTAAAATTAGAACATTTAACATGTCGGAGATACAAGGTACCTTCTCCCCTCATCAAAATAAATATATATTCCGTAAACCAGTAAATTGGACTTGGTAAGAAATTAGATTAGTTTTACACACTTCCTGTGTAACGGTCTTTTTTATTAGGTATTACGTTTTATTAGGTTACCATTCTGAAAGTGTCGCTAGCTTAACTATAAGGGCTATCTGCCTAATAAGAGAAAAATGAAGATAGTTTTATTTATTCTAATTTCAAAATTACTTGTTCAATGTACTTCTACTATTTAATTTTACTATGTATGTTGTGGAAGTGAAATACTGTGCGTGACAATGGTACTTACCTCGGGTACCGCAGTTTTTCTCGTGTTTCTTCTTCTTCTTCCTCTTGCGTTTCTTGTTGCCCTGAGCGGCTGATCTCTTGAACACGATGTGGGGTCTTTCCAATCCAGATTCTGCTGAGTGACCTCTAGCGGGCTCCAGCCACAGCTCGCCTCTATCAGTGCGCAGCAACCCAGCCTGTCGGGCACACCACATCGTCAAACAAAAACTAGAGGACTACAGTCATTTATAACTTAATTACTTTTTGTTCGCTTGTTTTTTTTATTATGGATTTTTTATTATATTCATTGCATTCAATTTAAAATCCAGCCGGGGTCGAAGGAATTTTAAGACCATAAATAAATAATAAACTAACTCGCTGGCTCTATCGAACCCAGTCAAACACACACAAAAAATGTCATCAAAATCATTCCAGTCATTTAGGCAGTTTTTAATTTCAGATTTCAAGTAAACCTCCACTACTAATTGTCGGATTTCGCTCATTTCTGGAAAATACCTCCCTCGGATTATTTTAATAGGATATACTGAGTTTCGTTGTAAAGCATTGAAAAATGTGACCAATGTTTCAATTTTCGCTTCAGGTGAATTCCTACACCTAATGGTTTTAGAGGGTCCAATTGTGAATCTGAACTATCGAGGAACCAAATCAGACACACACAAAAAATGTCATCAAAATCGGTCCGGTCGTTTAGGAGGAGTTCAGTGGCAAACACACGAACAGAACGGGTCAACAGACCTAATCCATGAATGCAGATGATGATGAATTGAAGGAAAAGGACTTGCATAGACAGAATGAAATTGGAAATTGTGAACAGAGAAACGAAGGTAGTTGTAAGAATCTGTAAAATAATTACAAAATCTACGATAGGGGATCCATGGTTTTAGTTTCCATCTAAAGAAAGCGTAGTTTAGGATTTTTACTCCCTGAAAGAAACTCTCTTTAATTAGTCCCGCCCAGTAGCCGAACGGTTTAAGAGATTATGCTTTGTTGTAGGGCTACGCGACATAAGCTGGTTCAATCTCCACGGGGGAAAAGTTTTCTCACGGAATTTCGATTAGTGTGATACTGGTGCCTGCTCAGAATCATGAGGAATTTGTGATGCTACAACAATTCGGGATTTCAGGTTGAGAAAATAAGCTACAACGGCTGGGAGACCCGACATGCTGACCATCATGTCATCCCTATACCAGCTGAATGATTGTACACTTCTGTTATTATTACATGTGTATATGTGACCAGTACCCGGCTGCTAGACGAAGCACCATCTACACATCTCGCGCCATGCAATTAGCATCTTTAATTCAACGAGTTTTATATAACACATTTTATGAGGTTGCCTTGTCATGCAAGTCAAATTTGTATACAGATATGTAGCTATAACATTATGCTGCAACATCTAAAACTATTTATGTTTTAAATATTTATGACTATCACTACACACGCAGATAAATATTATGTGCAACTTGCAAATTACACTACAATATCATTTGAATTAATGTAAATTAACTGGCATTAATATAAATCAGGCACAGGAGTATGTTAATACAGTAGTAAGTATTATTATTACTCTTTATTTAAACAGGTTCACTCACATAACAATTTTATCTTCTCCTTCCCATCTGACAAGATGATGGATTGGTACTCTCACAATAAATTATTGCACCTAGCTATAAAAGTATATCACATCACCCTAGTTGTTATCATATATTTCAATATGGTAATGAGTTCATCCTCTAGAAATTAATGAATGCTTCATACAGGCAGAACAAATACTTACAAAATAAATATATCTTTAATTAGTGTCCAACTCAAAGTCGGGATGAGATGAGATGAAGCCCCTATATTTATAGAGATCTGTGAACTACAAGGGTGCCGACAGACCACTCATGACGTACCGTCACAGGGGCGGATGAACGAAATAAAACTAAATGGCTGAGATGAGTACGAAGAAATGGTGGAATTAAATTTGTGATAGGGGAAAATGAGAGAAACTCCGAGAAAACCTGCCCAAGCTCCGTTACGTAATAATGACAACAATAATAACAATAATAATAACAATAATAATAATAATGAAAACATAAATTACAAAGATATTCTTAAAGATAAATGTAAACAAATTAAGGAAGAAGGCCACGTAACCAGAAGTGATTACTTACAAAAGTCTTACTTTAGAAAACACCAGAAAAGAGGGATAGAGGAATATCAGAGCCGCCCCCAAATCACTCTATCTTCCCAGTCCAGGTCTTCTAATCCATTTTAATTTACCCCTTTCTTTATGTCCTGCAGACAAGTATTTTTTGGTCTACCTCTACATCTTCTTCCCGCTGGAATCCAATCCAAAACTCTTGTTCGTAAACTTTCATCATCCATTCGTTTTAGTACATGTCCATACCATTTATTTATAGGAGGCAACCAAATGAAAAACCAATACGAGCAGTTTATAAATAGCTGTTTAAGAAGAATAAATATAATAATATGGTCTCAAATAAATACATAATTTAGCTCTGGGGGACATTTGTGGAGAAGAACGGTTGTAAAAAATTAAATGAGAAAGTGATTACACTAAGGAAGGATGATGAGGCCGAAGAACTGAGAACTCGCATTTCTAGATTTTTAATTTTCTATTTATCTTTTGTTCCCCCATGTTTAAATTTCACTTCCAAATGTAATTATTGGATTTGGAACCACTTTATATAGTTTCAAAAACTGAAAAAGAATTCATTCAACGTATTAAATGTTTTTGTAAAGTGAAATTAATATTACATTTGTAAATGTATTATCTTTCTTCATATTGCTATATCCTTTTACATGGTTTCTCAAATAAAAGATTCGGAAATACTTAGAACATTTGAAGCGAACATTTTTTCTAAGTTCCAATCATACACCATACGCATGCGCCAACAAACTCGAAGCGGTTTACACTATAGAATCACGGGATGCAGCCAACATACACACGATATTTAATGAACCTAAAATCTAACCTTAACGCAATTTAAGTACTCTAACCTGTGAAAGACCAACCAAAAAACTAACCAAACGTAATTTAAGCACTCTAACCAGTGAAAGAATGCAACGCCCAAAAATAAATAGTAAGTTCTGAAATTCGGAAGTACCGTTATATGAGTACAATTAATTAGTATATAGTCGTACTCTATGCTGGTAGCACTGGAACACATCTTTGTTGCTGCATATAATATTCGTTAAAAGCAATATGGCTTCTACGTTTTCTTGCTACGTAAGTAGTTAAATATTATAGAAAAAAATGAAATAATCGTTAGAAAAAAATTAAAAATCATTGTAAATGGTGGGAAATAATCTGAAATATCATCATCAACAAAAACAACAAGGATTAAGCCCAATGGCCTGTTCCGATCTCATTATAGGTCGAATTGGTCCTTCCATCTCTTCAATGGTCTTCCCAACGTTCTTCTCCCGTTTGGTTTATAATTATACATTCTTCTTGGTATGCACTGTTCATTCATTCGTAATAAGTGCTGAAGATAAGCATTTTGATAATATTTTATTCTTTCACAGAGATTAAATATATTAAGTTCTGTTCTAATATCTTCGTTTTTCTTTTTATCGGTCCTTTGGTATCCTGCTATTTCTCTCAACATCTTCATTTCAGCAGCCTCTATTTGTTTACTATCTGCCTTTGTTAATGTCCAGGTTTCACACCATATTAAACCGTAATAATAAAAATTAAAATATAAAATTATGGAATATTCACCTGAAAGGTCCGTCTCCTCAACTTAATTAATTATTTAACTGTAGCGTTTACGGGACTTGTCCCATCATTGGCAGGATTCAAAACTGGTGTTTCACTTTTAGCCTGACTGGCTTCATAATCAACTTTTATAAGATTCATGATGTGTTCCGTTGAGGTATTATTCAAAATTAAAATATAAAATTATGGAATATTGACCTGAAAGGTCCGTCTCCTCAACTTAATTAATTATTTAACTGTAGCGCTTTCGGGACTTGTCCCATCATTGATTCAAAACTGGTGTTTCAGTGAAACACCAGTTTTGAATCCTGCCGATGATGGCACAAGTCCCGAAAGCGCTACAGTTACATAATTAATTAAGTTGAGGAGACGGACCTTTCAGGTGAATATTCCAAAATTTTATATTTTAATTTTGAATAATACCTCAACGGAACACATCATGAATCTTATAAAACCTAATAATAAAATGTGACGGGAGTTTATGAAGGGATTAAAAAAGTCGCGTCACAGGTTGTAAAGTTTAGACAAAGATTCTTAACGAGTTGGTAGTGATAAGAAGAAATGAAGAGAATATTTCGGGTAATATTAATACGCATTTAGGAGAAATGTGTGAGTGTGTGATGGATTACTCAGGAATTACAGTTTGTGTAAACTGCTTCACCGCGTGGCGTTGTAATAACACGTTCCCGTGCTACCAACACCCAGTGATTGATTATACCTACAAACTGTCTTCAATTACCTACCAAGCAAAATCCCGCGTTCTTTCACCTTATCTGTCACTTCCAGGCTTGTTAAAGAAAAAAAAGTTATGAAACACAGATGTCTACGTTTTTTGTAGACTTATATAATTTCTCTTTCAAAACCTTTGAAACTACAAAAGAAGGAACTACACATAAATCCTATGCTCAAAATTATATATTTTTTACATCCGTTGATCTATATAACATATATCTGGATTTATGGATAAGGTTCATTATATATTAAATACATAAGTAAACAAACAAATAACCAAATTAATTAATAAATTCTGTAGGACGACAGCTCTAAGAGCCAAGGTGTATTAAAGTGGTAGCTGTCACTGGTTAATACACAAAGTTCTAGGAGTCAGGTGGTTAGTGTGACAACGTTTCTCAACTTTAGCTTCAATTTTCTTGACCGGATTTTGATACGTCTTATATCAAGTAACTCACGAGGCTGAATGGACCGAAAGAAAAATTGTTTATGGCATAACTGAAAATCGAACTAGAGACTCCTAAAATTAAGTAAAAAAGTAAATAAATAAATAAATAAATAAATAAATTGGGTTAATATTATACAACGCCAAAATAGCTCCGAAGAGCCAAGGCAAATTCAACATAGGGGCTAGAGAAGAGCGTTTGTAATATGGCTCTATTAACCTATAGGATCAATATATATATATATATATATATATATATATATTTATTTATTTATTTATTCATTTGTTTATTCATTTGTTTATTTATTTATTTACTGTTATTTTGATTAAACAATCAGATGATCCTTACGTAACAGGGCTTCACTCATTTGAATTGGGATTTTTATTTATTCATTAATTTTTTTTAGTTGTACTGATTATGATTGGATATTTTTGGAGTATCATATTCAATTATGCTAATTCTAACTATTAGAGTTTTATTACTGTTGTGAATTGTTTAAATGCAGAACTGGAAGTAAACATCATTAAAACCAAATATATGGTTACACATACAAATTTACTTCATGATAAAAATGGACAGCTAATGAAACATGAGAGAAATTTTGAAAAGTGGCTGAATTCAAATACCTAAGAACGATAATCACACATAGGAATGATATGTACAAACAAATTAAACATAGACGCAATTCTGGAAATTCATGCTATTATGCATTACAGGGACTTTTGTCGTCCAAACTCCTTTCAGTAAACGTTAAACTGAAAATATATAAAATTGTTATTGTCCCAGTTGTATTGATGCGAAACGTGGACTCTTACTTTAAAGGACGAAAGGAGATTATGTGTATTTGAGAATAAAGTTCTTAGGAAAAATTTTGGACCAAAGAGAGATGAACGGACAGGTGAATGGAGAAGACTACATAACATTGGACTACATAGTCTTTATTGGAAGCTAGATATAATAAAAACAATTAAGTCTCATAGACTGTGTTGTGCAGGACATGCGGCACGAATGGAGAATGAAAGTTTCTTGTAGGGAAACCAGAGGAAAAACGCCCAGTTGGTAGACCAATAATGAGGTGGTAGAATGACATTAAGCATGGTTTGAGGGAAGTATATTATACAGGGGATTGGAAAACCTTAGCTCAGGATATGGATGTACGGAGAGCTTATGTCCGCGCGGCCATGAACCTACAGGTTCGATAGTGCCAGTGAATTAGTTATAATTTAGTATAACTAACTTTCTGTGTATAGTCGTATTTCGTATGGAAATAAAGTTTCGCAATTTTTAATGAAATTATTTTCTCTTCGGAGGAGCGATGGATCGCGGACCACATATTGAAGACTCATTCTACGTAAGTTTGCGTGATATCAAAATAAAATTCACGTATGTCATAATTTATGCGTTACGTCAGGACAAGAAGGGTCCAATTTACTTCTCAGAAATTAGTATAAAAAAAAAAGAGGAAACTCAAGTTTTGTGTCGGCTTGACCAGAGAAACGCTGGTGGTCTCGACAATCAGATGATTGTTTATGGGGTCGCAATTATAAGGCAGTTGTGCAAACAGCAGGTTTTATATTATACATTGCAATTTGTCAGTCCCGTAATAAGCTACCGGTCTCCCACGTCAAAAAGATTCACTTCACAAAAAGAAGTAAACTGACTCGCACAACACTCCCAGACTTGTCAAGCTCTTCACGTAGGATTACTCAGGGCGATCTAAAACTCTATTTCAGAATTTAAAGACGCTAGCCTATTCAATTCTTTACGTATAATTTACTTATTTTATTTCATTTATTTGACAAGTAATCGTACATATTCGTCCAAATGATAACCAAATGATCAGTATTTATTGTATATATCCATGACGAATAAAACATTTGTACAATATTGCAAAGCCTGTCTTTTTAGCGAATTACAAAATAATAAATTAGTTCAGGTTGTTCTCATAAAAATATTTTAAAAATACGTATCTTCATCGATCCTATTTAGTAGTAGTAGTAGGACTTTATTAGACAAAAAATAAGATATTTACAATATTATTTACAAATATGGGTCGCACGGGCAGTAAGCCGTACGTGCTGTTGACAGTTCGCTACAATAAAGTAATAATTGGTACTAGTGTAAAGAAAAATAAACAACAAAAAAAGCAATAAGATTACAATTACATAAAGAAAACACAATAATATTACAATTAAATAATAACACAATAGCATTATACACTAATTAATGTATATATAATTGTTAAAAATTAATGGTATTGCATTTTGATAACATAGGCTATATTTATTCATGAATGAGTGTTGTCCTTATTTTCCGCATTTTGTCCAGAAATTTATCGAGGTTTATCCAATTTTCTGGATTTACCAATAACTCGTAGCATGCCAATCTTTCCCGATTTGAATTTAGAAATCTTTCCGGTAATAACTGACGTCTCCAATATTCTAAATCATTACATTTTCCTAATATATGTATCTCATCTTCAAAGTTCCCGCACATTGGACATATGTACCGATTGACTATATATATATATATATAAACGACATTCGCGACGTTGTTCGCATGGACGATACGGCTTAATCATATACCGGTATACGGGAGAAGAACAAGAACAAGACCAGCCAAGAGATGGATAGACAGTGCATGCACATCCAATATGTCTTCCTCCAAGGAGTGATTTTGGAAATAAACAGGATGAAAATCCTACAAATTATGTTTATGGAGAAGAAGAACAAGATATACCGGTATGGTTATTGTGAGTTATCCTTAAAAGATAGGCATATGCTGTCGCAGACGTTTTGTAGAATTTTTAGGTATTTAATTCTGTTTACATTCATTTGTTGTAGGCCTATTTGTTATGGTTTAAGCAATGTAAGACATTTAAGCGTCCAAAAAACAAGTTTTTTAGTGCACCGATGCACTTTTATTTTTCTTTTAGCTCCGGCCCTATAGTACATAGGGTAATATGTTATATATGTTAAATGTTCCAAAACAATTCTCCAAATGATGTTAAAAATCTCATTATAATCGGTCTAGGAGGGTTTGAGTTCACAAAGGACAGACTAACGGACACGCAGATTCACAGACATCCATATACATATGTGTGTGTGTGTGCGCGCGCGCGCGATCTAGTGGATACTTTTTTCCCGCTATCAGACTTTACAAATAGTTATCAATTAAGAAACGTAAATTCGCATTCGTTAACCATCAAAATCGAACAATCAGAGTGGGTTTTTTTCTGAATCAAAATTTTAAAAATCGATCTAGCGGCCACAGCTTTTTATTTTTCATAACGTATCTTGATATATGCTATTTCAATAAAGTGTTAAAGGTATTTTCCAAAAACCAGTGCAACCCGACCATTATGAGTGGAGGTTTACCTGAAAGCCCTAAATTAAAAATCGCTTAGTGTTCGTCATATTTGTTTTCTCTCAATTTAACTGGATACATACGATTTAATTAACAAAAGAAAGATATGTTTGGAAACCAGCAAACACCGGACCATAAATTATAATTGCTGATGAATCCACTCGTTTACGCAGTTCCTACGGGACGGACTTTTAATGAATGCATAACTCGTCATAGATCTGAATACTGGAAATATTTCAAATATTTCTATTTAGTAACATGTAGTACATCTAATACCACGTTTTAGCCGAGTGGTCTAAGCCGCGAGCAAACAAAACAAGCGATCGTTAGATTTTACATGGGGAAGAAATTTTACTACTTAATATAGGTCAGTGTGGGAACGATGCCATCCAGCACCGTGTTGAATTTAGGTAGCAAAATAAGAACCGACTTCAGGTTGAGAAAACTAGCTACAACGGATGGCGAATTTGACATGCTGATCACATATCACCCTAAATTAACTGGATGATCGTCCAACTCTACAAATGACACATATGAATGCTTAATTTACTACAATCGTTTCTTGAATTGTTTCCGATGTCGGAAAACATAGATTAATATTAAAATATAAAATTATGGAATATTCACCTGAGAGATCCGTCTCCTCAACTTGATTAATTATGTAATTGTAGCGCTTTCGGTACTTGTCCCGTCATTGGCAGGATTCAGTTTTGAATCCTGCCGATGATGGGAAAAGTCCCGAAAGCGCCACAGTTACATAATTTGAATCCTGCCGATGATGGGACAAGTCCCGAAAGCGTTACAGTTACATAATTTGAATCCTGCCGATGATGGGACAAGTCCCGAAAGCGCTACAGTTACATAATTTGAATCCTGCCGATGATGGGACAAGTCCCGAAAGCGCTACAGTTAGATAATTAATTAAGCTGAGGAGACGGACCTTTCAGGTGAATATTCCATAATTTTATATTTTAATTTTGAATAATACCTCAACGGAACACATCATGAATCTTATAAAAGTTGATAGATTAATATGTTTAACTGAAACATTGTATTGAGTAATTCTATTAAATACTCGTATAGCCTAAAAAAGAATTGAGCAATTCTCGTGACGTCAAGTAAGTTACTTATTGGGCCGCGCGATATTCAGTTTTATTCCTCAGGATACAATGTGCAACATTATGAGGTATCCTATTCATTGAAAGATTGCTATGAGTATTTATGGTAATGTGTTATGAACGGGTGTTAAGAGTAAGGAACGCCTATTCAAAAGTGATGGGTCTGAAATTATTGCTCCGGGATCGTATATATATATATATATATATATATATAAATTACGTGTCACGTTGTTTGTCCGCGATGGAATCCTAAAATACTGAACCGATTTTAATACAATTTTGCACACTGTATGCTGTTTGATCCAACTTGGGACCTACGGTTGTTTATAACTAAATGTATAGTCGCATTACTTTTTATTGCAAATTATTTGTTTATTATTTAACAAAGAGTTATAATTATCTGTGAGTTCCATACGATTCTAACAGATGACGGTATAAGGTAATTGGTTTATTATTTAACCAGGTGGTTGTGCTTTTTGTTGCAACCGCGAATTTCAATTGCATTACAAATATTGATTATTTCATAATTTAAGTGTGTTCAGTGTTTACTTTATTTTCAATATATTGATAATAATATTAATTTCGTGTGTAAGTATTAGTTTTAAGTAATCTGGCTGAAAGACAGCAACTTAATTTAAATTTAACTGGACCGAGAAGGGACATTGAACAATATGGCGAATCAGTTCTAGAGACCATGAATGATAAGATACCAAGTGAATTTCCGCAAATTGGTATAGGCCTATGTGACATAAATCTTACATTTAAAAAGAATGTCAATTTAAAAGCATATGAAGGTCCTAAGGAACGGAATAACAGAACTGTAAGTAAGTCTGTTAGTTATAATAATATGCCTAATATTACAGAAACAATCTCCATGCATCAATTAAATGAAAAACAAGATAACTATAATATATCACAAGATGATGTTACTATACAGAGACTTCTTGATGGTGATGATGAGAATCCAAACTGCCAACAAGTTCGTAGAAAAAAACGAAAGTATAATGAAATCAGCAAGCCTCCTCAAAATATTCCATCAATAAACGTATATAATCCTTATGATACACTTATGGATAATACTGAGAATGCAGACAACATAAATTCATCTCAATCAACAAAACCATACGGAAAAATTAACGTAAAAATAGTTAAAGGCGAGATACGAAGTTCGCCGGGCCATCTAGTATATATATATATATATATATATATATATATATATATATATATATATAGTATTCTTAATATTGCTTACGTTAAGATATGTCACCACATGCTATATTTTAGTTTTTATGTTGGCAAAATCTGAGTGTGATCATGGGTTTCAGAAATGTAATACTAATTTGTTTTCCACACTCATTTTAATAATGTATACATATGAAATTCGATATGGTATGAAATAAAGTTTTTTTTTTTTTTTTTTTGCGCGCGCGATAGTGCGTTTTGTCGTACTTACAATGGTGACCGTGATTAAAAGTTCAACTTCGTACATTTCGGGGTTGCCAACCTAAATAACTAAACTGTAATAAATTAACTATACTGTAATATTACATATTACAAACACGCATGTGGGAAGTAAAACCACTGCCCTCTATGTATATTACATACAATGTATAGGCCTATACAAAAAATATCCAAAAGGTAGTGTTAATATACATTATACGACACAAATCACTGAATTTTAAATGAACTGAACTATATTTGAAATAGTATAAAACAATAAATACTTACTTGCCGCCATTTTATCACTAAATTAGTCTCACGGTCTCTTGTTTCAACTAATAAACATTTCCCACACTGTTAACGATAGTCAAATGTTTATAATGAACGCAAATATTTTCAACAAATATATTATTTTACTATTATTTATTATTTTGAAAACACCATCGCGCAAAAAAAAAATGTACAACGCACGTTTGTGAAGTGTTTTACAGAATCTCGGAAATTAAAAACATCTGCATCGCTGGGTTTTAAACCTTTTTATCGATTCTGTAAAAACTACTTCCCAACCTCGCATCGTAATTTACTATTTGATCGCTCATTTTAATAATATAAACACATGAAATTGAATATGGTATGATCTAAAGTATTTTTGTAATTTGTTCATAATTCAGTTATATCCTTATAGCCCTGTAACATTTCACACAATGACTATAGAACTATATGTAATTCTTTGAGCTGTGTTTCTCTTATATATATATAATGTTTCAGATGTTTTATTACACACTTCATATGTTTGTAGTCATATAGAAAAAATGGAAGAAAACCGACTTGCAAAAAGAGCTAAAGAAGATAGACCAATGGACGGGAGAAGAACAAGAGAAAGACCAGCCAAGAGATGGACAGACAGTGAATGCACAATCAATACGTCTTCCTCCAAAGAGTGATTTTGGAAATAAACAGGATGAAAATCCTACAAATTACGTTTAAGAAGAAAGAAGAATATATGTTTGTAGACGATACCTAGCAGATAAAGTTGTGATGCTACAATGATGACAGAATAAAATCATAATATAACCATCCCACTTTAAAGGTCAATAAATCAGTTTCCCATTTGGACTATTTTCCAAATTTTGAAGCTAGTTTTTGTCGGATAAAGTCAAAAAACTTATGTTGGTGGTAACACCATTCTTTCTCTCAATATGCATAATTTTCAGTATTAAGTTTCCCAAGAACGTGGGCAATTCTTCTTGCTGGAAAGTCAAGAACCTGGGACACATTAGGTGGTAGTCAGAAAGGGAAGACACATCTCATCAGATAATTTTGAGACGTCGCTCTTTGTCAACATGGGTAGTCGACTGTGAAGCACAAGATTTAAATCTTGATTCTTGTCACCAGCATAGAACCAAACTGTGCATTTCCGGATGTCAGTTCTTCAAATGTTTAAAATCAAGTATCCTCTACTCTCCGAAGTATTGCGTAATTTTAATATTTCTTGTACTTTCCTTATAAACTGTACATTGTATAGATCTATTGCATTATTAATTTAAATTCAGATAATTCACAATTATTAATAATTATACAGACTACTTTAATCTTGGCGAATTCGAAGAAAATACCTTACCATTTAACTCCATCAGGTAAAATAAACCATTATTATTATTATTATTAATTATTATTATTATTATTATTATTATTATTATTATTATTATTATTATTCGGCCGCGGTGGACTAGTGGTTATGCTCCTTGCCTCTGGTCCCGAGAGTAGCGGGTTCAAACCCGGCCGGGGGCGATGAACTTTTTAGGACGGAAAAATCCAAGGAGCAAGTCATCCGGGAGGGACTTTAAGCCGTGGGTCCTGAGTCTGAAGATTTTCAGGCTCGTAAAAGATCCTTAAGCCTGAATGAAAAGGCCTCTAAGCAAAATTTACCGAATTTTCCCGTCCTAGTACTACCTTGGTTTCCTAGATGTCAGTATGAGGCGGAACGCTGACCACGGACCACTCAAAATGACATATATACGAAAACAAGTTAACTAAATTAGTATGGTTCAAATTCTTCCCTGTAGGGGGAGGGCGCCTAAATCTCTGCAAAGGGAAAACATGGGCTTACAATACAATACAAAATTATTATTATTATTATTATTATTATTATTATTATTATTATTATTATTATTATTATTATTATTATTATTATTATTATTATTAGACACAAAAAAATATTGGTAAAACATTGATGGAATATGTTACAATGTATGGAAGTGGGGCAAAGACAATCAACAAGTTCTGCAAGAATAGACTAATAGCTCTAGAAATGGATTATTTACGCAGAAGTGCCAGCAAGTCAAAATTAGAACATAATGGAAGCAGAAGAAAGCATAATTGAAAGAATTGAGGAAAAAGAATTAAAATGATTAGGGCATATTTTAAGAATGGAGGATGAGTGAAACAACTATATCAACGGCAACTTACAAAAAAAAAAAAAAAAAAAAGGAGACCAAAGTTAACATGGAAGGAAAGAATGATGGTAGTAATGTAAGCAAGAGGGCAAAGCATTGAAGATGCCCAAGATCGTAGGCTTTGGAGGTTTGACACAGGAAGACGGCAGCAGCTGGCTGCAAATGATGATGATGATGATGATTATTATTATTATTATTATTAGCATCATCATCATCATTATTATTAATAGAAATTCTAAACCATCCTCCATATAGAATTGGAAGTACGTTAATCTGTTAATATAAATTCTTACAAGGGAACTTTAAACCATTGCATGCCGAAACGGATACTGGAATTTCTCCCACAAAAGCGTTGTGATGTACCAAGCCGTGTCCAAATATTACCTGCCGTTTTTAGCTGCAAGGCACATAAATCGAAGCCAGAATCCAGCATTGGGAACCCACTGTATGAAGCAAATGACGCTGGATTTTAGTACCTTGCGGTTAAAAAGGCGAATACATTTTTTTGTGGACACGGCTTTGTATATCACAACTCTTCTCTGAAAGAAATTTCAATATACGTAGATTTCGGCATGCAATGGTTGACCGTTCACTTGTTAGAAGTACATTAGAACCTGCGAGTTGCGTTCTCACAGTAGCGAATTTATTATTGTATACTGCAACTTGTATTAAGTTATGTATGATATTATCTGGATAGTTATCTTAATTTATACTTACATGTAAATGTAAATCCGCCAACGATTGTATCAAGCGCACCTGAGAAAGGATGGTAAATGACTTATGTTGAGTTTCAGAGGGATTTTGATGTCGTGTAGGAACTTCGTTCTGATAAATGCTCTAGTTGTTAATTTATACCTATATTACCAGCAAATCCTGCTATTTGTACAAGGGTGATTGCGAATTATCGGCACCTAAAAACTGGGACGTTCTCTGCTAATTTATAGTAACCTAAAAGAAGGATCCCTGGTCCTCCAGGTTGAGGATTAAGAAGTGAAAATTCTTCAAAATGCAGAAACTCACATGAAGAAAATCAGGACAGTTCAACCAATGACGATCTGGCAATAAAAAAGGGCAACTGAGGAAATTCGCCCTTGATAGACATATGGGTTTATAGCCTGCGAGAAGTTAAGATCCAACTTGAACGATGATAATTTTAGTACAACATATGATACATTTGGCTTGCAATAGTTGTATAATAGCCTACTAATGAATGAGAAAAAGGTCACGCTCCATAGCCGAGTGGTTAAGGCAAGATGCCTTAGCACAGAATTACGGGACTTGCGCTGGTTCGAATCTCCACGGGGGAAGACATTTTCTCGTGGAATTTCGGCCAGTATGGGACTCGTGCCCACCCAGTAACGTGAGGCATTTGGGCAGCTACAATAAGTAGCTCCAGGTTGAGAAGACCAGCTATAACGGCTGGGAACCCAACATGCTAACCACATGTCACCCTTACACTGGTTGGATGATCGTCTACCTCTGTGATTAACATGTGTGGATGTGAAGCCTGCAGCTGGCTGGTTGGCCTAGGGACTTCGAGATCTGTCGCGCTATGGAGTATAAGAAACGCATTAGTTAAAGCGATAAACAATGATCACAAAAAAATATAATTAAATAAATATGAATATAAAAATAAGTAAAGAAAATTCGTAGGTAAAAAAATATGCAGTGAAATAATAATTATGGAATAAATAATTAATAATAGAAAATCTCTGTTCAGCTAGTTTAGATTTATATTTTTTATGACAGTGTGCCACGAGTGATTTCCAAATCATCGATAAATTCACGAGTCACGAAGTGACTAGTGAATTTATCTAGAGGATTTGGAAATCAAGGGTGGCATTTATTTGGACTACTTAACGAATAAAATTAAGCTGTCTATTCAAAAATAATTATTTAAATATAGTAAAGCATTTATATGTATTTATATATTTGATATAAATGACGATGTTCGAAAATAAATCAGAAAAGTGAGGTTATGTTCATCATTGCAACTTGATCATATTATTTATTGCCAAATCGGATCGCAATATTGTAAGAATGTACCCTAGTGGAGAAATAATGAAACACATCAAACTGTATGTTATAATCAACATAAAGTTATTAATTAATTTTTTTTAGTAAACAACTCAGTAAATTCAAGGAATCTGTTCATTATTTGCTATATTCTATGTATTTGTTGGAGAGAAATAATGCTCTGAGATATTCAGAATATAAAAAGGATGAGATTTTTTAATCAAAAAGCAGGAGCTGATAAAGAGAAATCGATAAAGAGTATGGTCAAACACGACTGTCATTGGTTGTAAAACAAAATTCATTGAAACGTGATTGGTCATTGACTCCCATATGGGGCATTAGTTAAATAAATAGTCAGATAAAACCACAGACGAATTTGATTTTAAGATGACTTTATAATAATAATAATAATAATAATAATAATAATAATCATCCGGTATCATGGCAGCTGCCGCCGTCTTCCCGAAACCAAACGCCATTCCTCTCTATCCATCCATTGATCTTCCTCCATTCCTCTGATATTCATAGCTGCTTGTACCCCTTCTATCCAAGTTTTCTTCGGTCTTCCTCTCTTCCTCCTTTCCATTGAGATCCATTCCATAACAATTTTTGGCAATCTTTGCTGTGGCATTCGTTTGACATGACCATACAACTGCAATCTTTTCTTTTCTATGATGTCCGGCTCCTCTTGTACACCCATAATTTCCCTTATTTCTTTATTTCGTATTCTATCCATTCTAGATTTTCCAGCTGATCTTCTTAAAACATCCATTTCTGTACTTACAATTTTTTTCATTTCCCTGGTAGGAATTTGCCAGACTTCAGCACCATATATTAAAATGCTCTGAACTATGGTTTGATATATTTGTAATTTTCTATTTTTGTAATATTTTTGCCCCACCAAACAGAGTTTAAAGCATTTATTGCTTGTTTTGTAATAACAATAACAATAACAATATTATTATTATATTATATTATATTATTATTATATTATATTATATTATTATAATATTATACTATTATTATAATTTTATAATATTAATCTTATTATTATTATTATTATTATTATTATTATTATTATTATTATTATTATTATTATTATTATTATTATTATTATTATTATTATTATTATTGTCATTAGAAAAAACTTATCTACAATCTCTCTCTTTTTTTTAGCAGCAGTAGTGAGAGCGTGACAATTTACAAGACCAACCTGTCGTAGTGCCTCACTACATTTTTTACAATCCTTTCACTAAAAAAGAAACGTGACAAGTCCTTCAATACATGTCGATGCGTCATATCGCATCGAAGGCCGGTATACCAGACACATGCTAAATTGTGGCCAACAACTAATACAGTTTAATAGTAAACTAATATATAATAACGCCAAATCTTGCCAAAGAAACATTATGATTAGTAATACATAGGAATGCATTGGAATTACAATGAATATGTAGTTAAAGAATTTGATGACGATGATAATAATAATAATAATAAACTTATTATTATTATTATCATTATTAATATTATTATCACTTGTAGGCCTATACAGATTTTCAATGTTTACACATCTTTCTGTGCTAAAACTTTTAGTTTCTTTCTCCACTTGTCACTATCCATCACTCCATGTTCTCTAGTTCTTTTGTTTTCATTGCAGTTCTTATTTTTTGCATCCATGAGTTTCGTGGTCTTCCGTTCATTCTTCTTCCGGATGGACACTATTCAAATGTTTTTCTGGGTAACCATTCTTGTTACATTCGCCGTACATGTCCATGCCAATTTTGTTGCTCATATCTTATATAATCTACTATTACATATTTAATATTAATTTTTTTCTCGTATGACTTTATTTCTTATTTTCTCCAATTTTTTAAACCTTGCTTCTCTCCTCAAGAAATCCATTTCCATAGACAAAAGTTTTTGTTCTTAGTTCTTGTTCAATTTCCATGCTTCAGCTTCATATGTGACCGTACTTTTCACTATTGAATTATATTAATAATAATGGTAATAATAATAATAATAATAATAATAATAATAATAATAATAATAATTTTTATTATTCCGGCTTTTACAATGAATATACATTTTTCCGGTACCCATGTTCACAGTTAACTACACATTTGTTTCAACACAATAATAATAATAATAATAATAATAATAATAATAATAATAATAATAATGGTAATGGTAATGGTAATACCTGTCTCATGGGCTAGTGGCCAGTGTTTCTGACTACAGTTCATGAGGTCCCGGGTTCGATGCCCGGTTAGACCATAAGACATTTTTCTTAAGGGATTTATTCCCGTGGTTGCCCATGGTCTGGAATTTAGGTTAAGTTTAAGTTAAGACTCTCCTGGCTCTTCATTATCATTTATCACTCATAATATCGGGGTGACGTAACTCCGCCTTCCAGGTGCCCTAAACTAAAAATTGGATTATAATTCCGCCAATACCAGGTGAAAAGCCAGAAATGTTATAAAAGACACCCTGGTGGCATTGGACAAAAAAAATCTATAACTTGATAAAATTATTGGCTTGATTATGGAAGTGCAAAATATAACATGGACGGCGTTATGCATCAACCGGTTATGCGCCATTATTTAAGTTTTGAGAAAAATACGTTTAAAGATCAAGTCAATCTTAACTATTTATTGTAGCGTCAATCTAACAATACTGGTTACTGCAAGTTATTTTCCTTGTTTGATAGTTATGCATCAGTAATCTAAGAGCAGGATTATTATCGCTTATCTGCATTATGAAAAATATAGATTAACATTTATGAAGATCTGGTTTCGTTGCCGTTTGTTGCGAAACATAGAATCTCTGATAGGATTATGGCGTTTATATTTTTCTTTATTAATAAGGGTATATTTAAAGATTAGGCGCTAAAAGTGTGCGTACACTTATTTCATGAGCCAGTGCAACAGATGGTATGAAAAACTCAATTTTTTATAATTGCACTTAGCCGGTTGATGCATAACATTGTCCAAATAATAATAATAATAATAATAATAATAATAATAATAATAATAATAATAATAATAATAAATAATAATAATAGGACACCTAGAACCTTTATTTATTTATTATATTAACTAAGGTCCACCGCTGTGGTCTCGAGGTAGCGTGCTGCCTTATGACGCAGCGGGCCCGGGTTCGATTCCCGATCGGGACAGGCTCCTGGGTGAGGCTTTTTTTTCGGGGTTTTTCCTCACCTGTAAGACAAATGTCAAGAAGCTTAGGCCCAACGGTCCCCGAAAATAATCCAGCCATCATCATCATCCTTATCATTGTCATCATCCTCCTTTACCGGTGTGGAAAGCAACGGAAAGCTACCACACCTATAATTTCCTAGTAAAACTGCAAAGCATTGCAAGAAAATGATTGCAGTGAAAGACCTGCCCTTTGGCAGAATTACTATGGATGGATGGATATTGACTAAGAAAATATGCAATAAGTTTTTTTTAACTCTTTTTGAGTCAGGCAGGCCTTGATGTAAGAATATATAGAATTCTAGGGACAGATAGCCGAAACAGAATGATAACGATAATGATAATGATGATGATAATGATGATGATAATGATGATGATGATAATAATAATAATAATAATAATTAATAATAATAATAATGCTTTATTTTAACTCGCAGAATTAAGGTCATAAGGCCTTCTCTTCCACTCAACCAGCGAATAGTAAAATTAAACAAGAATTACATATTTATTACAATTTTAAGATACTATTAAAATATATACTTAAAAGCAATGGTGATGTGATCTAATACTGGTTAATATTATCAAAAACATGGAATATAATATAATTAAAATAATATATAATAAAATTAAGTAAGTTAAGCTTGAGGCCGAAACAGGTCAACAAATGGCCTAAATTCGTGAATGTACTATGATGATGATGAAGTTAAGCTTCCTAGACGATTTGCAAAATGCTGAATATAGTTATGCAGTTAATGTTTTCATTGTGTCGAACTTAATGGGGAATATTGAGATGATCAATTAATTGATTATTCTATAAAATTGGTAAAATATTTTTATTTTAAATTTCAAGCTAACTATGAGTGCATAAATTTAAAGAAAGCAGTGATATCGAACCCCTGTTCACTCGGTGGGAGGTCTGCAAGGAAGACGTTATATTGAATTTGAAGTGAAAGAATGAGTAAACTGCCTCCCCAGAGGGGAAATTAATTAATATTTATAGTAGTTGTGAACCCCTGATGGCTATCCTTGAGCTACATGAATATTAACAAGATCTAGTGGAATTTGTTCCGCACAATTTCATGTGTAATACAGCAGCAAACTGTACAGCGTTGCAAATTTATCAAAAACTCGTAACAAGTTGCATTATCAGGTCAAAGCATGAACAACTCTACTGCAAGTTTCACACCATTTGTATATTTCAAGTTATATTTTTATAAATCAATAAATAATAGGTGAATTGGTCATTGGGAAGTGGATGTTTTACTCAATTATTTGTTTTAAACTAAAGGTGTGATCAATGGTGGATCAGCCTTTCCTGAAACCTGCCTGTTCTTCTGCTTACACTTTACTATATTCTTGTTACACAAAATATTTTACAATTTAATGGTATGGTCATGTAAAAAGGATGACTGAAGATAGATTCCCAATGGGTGCCACTTGATAGAAGACGAAGAAGAGCAAGACCAAAAATAACGTGGATTGATGGTGTTCTGTGAGCATGGCGGAAAATGATTATACGATGGAGATTGGAATGAGAGAGATGTGGAGGAGAAAGATAGCGCAGGAAGATATGAAACGTTATGAAACCTCCCAAATAAATACATATTTTTATAAGCATATTCTTGGCACAACGACTCCAGTAACTCAAGATACACTGAAATTGTTTATTTCACAATTGACAAGCAATGAAAGAGTTAAGAATTGGCCAATACGAGATTAAAAATATTTGCTAATGGAAATTGAATTTTTAAAAAGATCTGCTACGATTGGAAACACTGTAATCAGCAGTCAGAGAAGTTCCATAATTCGACAGCAAACAAAATGCAATGCTAATACTTTCTTGCCTTTACTGTACATCCCTCACTACACAGATCACAATTCTCCTCTGCCACTCTTTTTCAACCAATCAGCGTCAAAATCCGTATCGCTTCTATTGGCGTTGGCATCTTATCAAAACAGTACTACGTAATAGCCAATAAATATAGTGCTATGTGATTGAACGCCTTCCAAACTTGTAATTAAAACACGTGCTCGCTGGGAAACCCCGCATAAGCTGACTGATAGGGGAACATTACGTCATAGAATTATAGCGCATACGCAACACGACTGCAATTTGTAAGATATAACTATATTAATTCCGAGCTAAGTTCCAGTTCTACTGTAAACATAGCAGGCGTATGACCGTATTTTCATTGGTCGAATAATGGTTCTATCTTTGAGCGTGTCAGTAAGCGTAGTTCGCTGTCTAACGCTCGAAATAAAGAAAATAAAAATAACTAACCCACTGGCACTATAGAACTCGTAGGTTCATGGCCGCGTGGACATAAGCTCTCCATGCATCCCCATCCTGAGAAAATGTTTTCCAATCATTCCTTGTATAATCTACTTCCCTCAAATCATAGTTAATGTTATTCTCCCACCTCATTCTTGATCTAACAACTGGGCGTTTTCCCTCTGGTTTTCCTACAAGAAGCTTATATGCATGTCTTCCATTCCCATTCGTGCCAAATGTCCTGCCCATCGCAGTCTACGAGACTTAACTGTTCTTATTATATCTGGCTATTATTTAATAAGTGTCTATATAAGTTATGTGGGAGAATACTAAAATGTATAATTACAGTTTTAATAGATTAAATAAGCATTGTTTCATTCTTACTGATATGCAGTGTTGAATACATAGGAATGCCAATTGTTTTAAAATGGCAACTTCTGTAGAATTTATAAAACGATGGAAAGGAAAGCCTTGGAAAAGCGGAGAGGAACATATTATTTTGAATCCTTTTAAAGAGTTCAGTGAAAAATATCCCACATTATCTATTCAGAATGTAATGAAAACAGCAGCAGAATTTACAGGTGTGTCAGCATGTAGCATAAATTCCGCTAGTAATGAAATTTTGTAAATAAAGGACATCTATTGAAACCTGGGAAGAAGCATAAACGTTTAGGTAGGTCCATATTTTTTGTCATACATTTTTTCTTTTACATAAATAAATAAGAAATGGTGGAAGTTTATAGTTATTGGTACCATCTTATCTTGTATTCAGTCTTGTTTCCCGTAAAATATGATGAGAACAATGTTTCTATCGTTGACTGTTCTGAACACAATTCCGTCATATGGCGGATATAAGTAATACCACAATTATCCCAATGGAGTCAGTGGAGTATATCCTTATGCAAGTTTGTTTGCAGGGTATACTATAAAATATATGCACAGTCCTTTATTTTATACAGTAAACTAGGTAATACCCGGCGTGCGCTGCTACGTACTTTTATGTTTAGTTGAATAAGTAAAAGGAAAACTAATTATAAATTTATATTTTTTTTTGATACCCCGTGCTGATTACCCTGCGTTGCCCGGGAAACTACTCATCCCGATCTTCTTGACATAAATGAGCTGAAGACAAAACATTTATGTACATCTTATGATTAGTTGAATAAGTAAAATGAAAAATAATTATAAATGTATATCGTAATTATTTTAAGATTCTCCGTACTGATTACCCGGTGTTGCCCGAGAATCTACTTATCTCGATCTTCTTGGCATAAATGAGCAAAAATAGAAAATTCATTATTCTGAGTTATCCGTAAAAGAATACCTGTCATGTGCCGCTATGCTTGCACAGGAATCTACGTACTTGTCTCGATCTTCTTGGCATCAATGAAAGAGAAAAATTGTTGTTGTGAGTTATCCGTCAGAGATAAACATATGCTGTCCCGGACTTTTTTATAGAGCTTTTTGAGATATTCAATTCTGTGTGCATTAATGTTGTGTATTTGTTATGGTTTAGGCAGCTTAAGCCATTTAAGCGTCCAAAGAGCTATTTTTTTCACGTTTTCCACTACGAAGGGCGATTTTTAAGGGTGTAGGAGTTGAATATCACAACTCTCTTATAGTCTATGTCCATCCCGGGAATCTCCTGAATATTTTACAAAAAGTCCCATCACAAACTGATCAACAGTATGGCTGCATATAAAGTACAAACAAACAAACAAACAAACAAACATTAATTTGTATATATTAGATATGGTGCATTTGTTGAGATAGCGTACATATATTAGAGAATTTGCCTAATGATAGCAATAGTAGAGTAATAAAATATTTCGATAATTCAGTTACAGATTTATTATTTATTAAAAAAATGTTCTTTAATTCATCAACTCTAAATTTGTAGCATTAAATTAAGTACCGAAACGGTTAATTCATAATTGTTAATATCCTGTATTTTAACCCTAGAGAAGTGGAAGAGAAAGCTTTAAGATTTTAACTTCATCAGATTTTTATTACCATCAACAACCAGTAAAATATATAAATAATAATAAATATTATAACTACATTTGAATATATTGAAGACTGAAAAAATCATACCCTTTCAGCTAACACTAAATATAAATATACAGATTTTAAAGTAGTATTAACAAATAATAACCAACAAGTTCATTTCACATCTGTGGATTTAGAAAAGGCATATGACACTGTACCTTTACAAAAGTTGTGGGAAGCATTAGAAAATATGGCCATAAACGATACAATTATTAATGCACCCAGGAAAACATGGGAATGGTGTCCACCTGGAAGGAGGAGGAGAGGGAGACCTCGAAACTCGTGGATGCAGGGAATAAGAACTGGAATGAGAGCAAGAGGACTGGAGGACATGGATTGGATGGAGAGAGACGAGTGGAGAATAAAAATAAAACTTTAGGCACAGAAAGATGTGTAAACATTAAAATTCTGTATATAAATAAATTAACAAATAAACCTAAATGAAATGGAATATGGAACAAAGAAAAGTGGTTCCAATCTGGATATGAAAGGTTTAATTTAAAAGAAAAGAAGTGATAGGGACATGCCGTTAGGAAAAAGAATCCATTACGTAATGCAGTGTTACCGTTACACCTGCATTGTGTGGTGCATTGAACTTTGGACGGCTGACCAATATTATTTAATATCATCTGCGCCAATTAAATTATTCTTACTTTACTAATTTACAACTGATCACTATGACAAGTTGGTTTGTTTGCACTTTTCAATACTCTTATTGTGAATCAATTTAAAAATTAAGAAAGAAAAGTATTAACTCTTAGGCTAACATAGGTATTCCACGAAGATTTTAAGCAGGCAAATGTTTATGGTTAATGAAAAGGTAGAACAATTTTACTGTCTAGGCTGCATAATCATTAAATACAACTGATCAACAGTTAAAATATAGAAAAAAAATGGATTAGCTATAAAAGCATTTATCATCATCAGCATCAAGGGTTAGACCTGCTGATCTGTTCCGATCTCGTGTTAGAATTGGTCTATCCATCTTTTACTGGGTCTTCCAACATTTCTTCGTCCTAGTGGTTTGTAATGAAGAATCTACTTCGGAATTCTATTGTTATAAAAACATTTATCGAGAATGTAAATTTATTTACAACGACCAAAATATACAGAAGAGGAAACAATTTATAAAGTCGTATATTTAAAATGTGTTGTTATATTCCTGACAAAATAAAATGACAAAGAGGCTGAAATCAACAGAACTACGGCTATAAAGATGATTAACAAAGACTATTTAACTCATGCCCGAAATGGGCGTCAATGACCAATCACATTTCAATTATTTTTTATTTACAACCAATCACAATCTTTTTCACCTCGATTTTATCAGTTTAATTTTATCACTGTAAAATCAAGCTCCTCCTTTTTAACATTCTGAATAGGTTATAGCATTATTTTTCAGTGACTACATGTGGTATCAGATTGTATTATATAGTGCACGAATGTCAGCTGATGGTGCTTGCGGAAGATAATATAAAAACACTTGTAGCAATTGATTATATCACCAAAAAGAAGTAACAACTGTTTGTACTTTCTTAAACGTAATAACGTTCCAGAAAAATATAACTGACATATTTATATCATCCGTAGTAATTCTGCCCGAAGTGCAATCATAGCATTTTTTCATGCTATGCTTGCAGCTTTACTAGGGAATTGTAGGTGTGGTAGCTTCCCGTTTCTTTCCACACCGGTAAAAGATGATAACGATGATGATGATGATGTCCATATGATTTGGGGGACCGTTTAGGCCTTAAAATTTTCCTGACATTTGTATTACAGGTGAGGAAAAAACCCCGATAAAAACCTCGCCCAGAAAAACTGCCCCGATCGGGGATCGAACCCGGGCCCGCTGAGTGGCAAGGCAGCACGCTACCTCGAGACCACAGCGGTGGACATTTATATCATAGGACATCAGAAATTAATTAATACACAGTTTGATGTGTTTCATTTTTTCTCCACTACGGTGCATTCTTACAATATTGCGATCCTTTTGCAATAAATAATATGATCTGGTTGCAGTGATAAACAAGTGAAATGTACCGTTTCTCATTTGTTTTCAAACATCGCCGTTTACATTAAATATATAAATATTTAAAAATAATTATATTTAAATAATGATTTCTGAGTAAACATCTTTGTTTTATTCGTTAAATAGTCCTAACAAATGCCACTCTTGATTTCCAAATTCTCTAGATAAATTCACGGCTCACGAACTGAGTCGATAATTTGGAAATCACTCGTGGCATTACTTATGATAAATTGGGCAGATTATAAAAGTAAGCTTACAGAATGAAAGAAAATGCAGGTCATTCTTCGCCTCGGGATCTGAGAGTCCGACTTAGGTTCCGTCTAATGTCGATAAAATTCTTCCGATATGAAAAATCTGAACTCCTGGCGGACAAGTTAATTGAACATTATCGGACGCGCCGACACACCTACAAAAAATTCTAATGATGAGGTTTATGAGTTCTGCGCATTGTGCAAGGTGCGCCGCTAAGTCACATTACAAAGTGGCAGTCTTTTCTTTGCGTTACGTCAAAAGCATACGGTACACAAAAGTCGAGTTGCCATCAGAGCTCAGCTGATGCGTTTCGCCACTTCAAATATAATCCCTGCCAAGCTCGATAAAGTTGGATGGTAGATGTTAGGATAATATCAATACTGTAATGAGACACAGGGTAGAATGTTTGAAAACATATTGTAAACTGTCAAACTTGTGTATTTTAAATACAGTGTATTTTTTTACTCTTAAATGGTATGGCCATGTACAAAGAATGGAAAATGAAAGATGGCCAAAAATATTATACCAATGGTCACCCCATGGACGAAATAAACGTGGCAGACCATGATGGAAATGAAAAAAATATGTCAGAACTCGAATGATAGGAATTTAGAAGAAGGAGACTGGAATGATAGAAATAAATGGAAACTGAAGACGGCAAACCTATAAATGGGGAAAGCCGAAGAAGAAGAAGAAGAAGAAGAAGAAATACAATGTATTTTGTAAACAACTGTTTTTATTCAATGATTGATCTTTTCGGCGAGTATACTTCCCAATGCATAGAACTCATGAACGACGTGTTTGGGAGTAGATGTTCCTTAACAAAAAAACAATTGCCTCTCTGTATGACCTATGTCCTAAAATTTTGTCTGAAGGGTCCTATAACATCCTATATTACGTATCGTGAATTCATTACTGTCCCAAATCTTCTGGTAACACAATGAATCTGGGGTTCACATCAGCCTCTAACGGAAATGAGCACCAGACTCTTGTTCTTGGGTAAAGCGGTCGTCACGCAAGGCTAACAGCCTGACTGATATCTCATGTCGATTATCTAAAAGGTGGGAGCCTTAACATCCTACTAGCCCAAGGGCCTCTTGAGGCCTGTAGTGGTGATCACTTTATCATATATTCATTAAATCTAAATTTGATAAACATAAGCATTGACTATTTAACTGATGCCCCAAATAGGAGTCAATGACCATTCACATTTCAAAGATTTTTGATTTACAACGAATCACAGTCGTTTTTATCTCGATTTTATCAGTTTAATTTCATCACTGTAAAATCAAGCTCCTCCTTTTTTAACATTCTGAATAGGTCATAGCAATATTTTGCAGTGTCTGAATGTGGCTACCAGATTGTATTATAGTCCATAAAAACATTTGTAGCAATTGATTATACCACCAAAAAAAAAAAAAACCATTGTTTGCACTTCCTTAAACGTATTTTTTCCCCAGGTAATAACGTCCAGAAAAATATAATTGACATATTTACATCATAGGATGTCAGAAAACAATAAATACACAGTTTGATGTGTTTCATTTTTCTCCACTAGGGTACATTCTTACAATATTGTGATCCTTTGGCAATAAATAATATGATCTGGTTGCAGTGATAAACAAGTGAAACACAAAGTTTCTCATTTGTTTCCTAACAACGCCGTTTACATTATATATACGAGTATAAATATTTTAAAATAACTGTATTTAAATAATGATTTGTGAGAAAACATCTTAATTTTATTCGTTAAATAGTCCTAACAAATGCCACTCTTGATTTCTAAATTCTCTAGATAAATTGGAAATCACTCGTGGCGTTACTTATGACAAAATTATCTATTCAGGCTCATATACAGATAAAATTTTCTTTAATTGACACGTAACACCATTTTGCATTAAATGCCATATATGAGACATGTAAATATACGTCACTGCGGTCAAGCCGTTAAAAGTTTTGTGTCATTTTACACAACAGGGGGCCAAGAAAAGCCAGATGACATTTGATCTTTACTTTCGTATGTCACGAAAATCTCATTTCAAAAGCATTATCAGCAACAAGCCATCTTTAAGTGAAGATTTAGTTAATTTTTATTCTAGGTCAGTTTGTTTATATTTATGTTAATATGACATTACGCTAACTTATTTTATTTTACAGATTAGGCTTGTCATCTAAAAAAATTGAGGCGAACAAGATATCGTCTTACATTTTAGCTTCTTAATCCTGTGTTACTACCTACTTCAAATTATTCAGATTAAATTGAAATCATTTAAATCAATTATATCACTTTTATTATTACATTTAATGTAACGCAACTTTGTATAATTGAAGGACTTAGGGCAGTAACATAAGCCACATTCTGTTAAGAAATGTAATTTATTACAATGATAGCAAATAAGGGTATTGAAATGTCCATAGAATAATTTGTAAGTGCGCCAGTGTCGAGTTTAAACATATAGGCACACAATACATTAACGACTGTTAAATTCTCAACTTGATTTGAATGAATCCCCTTTGTTAAATTTCAAATTTAAATAAATATTATTGTATTGTTGCTTAGATCAGTTTATATGTAATAACACAATTCATAATTTAACATGTCTGAAGAAGGTACAGTGTACCAAAACAGCTGTCACTGAATTATATAATAAATATGAAAATCAAATAAAACGTAAAAACTACGTTTTATTTTTATTTAATTAACAATACTGCCCAATTCGTATTTATAATTTTTTGAAACATTAAAATCCTTATATCTCAGGAAGAACAATAAGTGGCTTTTTATGTTATTGCCCTAAGTCCTTCACATAAAAATTACATCTAATTAAATAAGCAAATAAATTATCTTCAAAATTTGGGATGCAATATTGAGAACTAGTGAAAAATGGACTCTTACTTTAAGGGAGGAAAGGAAATTACGTGAGAATAAAGTTCTTAGGAAAATTTTTGGAGCAAAGAGAGATGAGCAGACAGGTGAATGGAGAAGACTCCATAACAGTGAACTACATGGTATTTATAGGAAGCCAGATATAATAAGAACAGTTAAGTCTCGTAGACTACGATGGGTAGGACATGTGGCACGAATGGGGAATGAAAGACGTGCATGGAAGCTTCTTGTAGGAAAACCAGAGGGGAAACGCCCAGTTGGTAGTCCAAGAATTAGGTGTGAGAATAGCATTAACTATGATTTGAGGGAAGTAGATTATACAGGGGATGATTGGAAAACATGAGCTCAGGATAGGGATGTATGAAGAACGTATGTCCGCGCGGCCATGAACCTACGGGTTCGATAGTGACAGTGAGTTAGTTAGTATTGAGAACTATCAGCTAGAGGAGAAAACCGCAACAGAAAATCATTGTCCTTCAGGATGTAGGGCTGACTACTCTACTCTGTAAAAAAAAAAGGACATAGCGATTGTTGGCAACTTGGAAATAAGAGATAAAATTTTGAGAATCAAAGGATAGTGTCTGGAAGAAAGTTCTCAGAGAAGCGGAGGTTCGAATCGGGCTGTAGTGCTGATGCTGTAGCTGAAATATGCTGTCATTAAATTAATACAATCTATGATCACAATCCCATACTTGAATATTTACAGAAATGTAGGTGGAAATTATAGGTGTCACTAAAAATCTGCATACGTAAATGCATTTCGTAATAGTTTTTGCATTGCAATTTGAAGGATGTTTGAGTGAGGCAAGCAGACACATATTGTTATAAAATATCTAGAAGAAAACAATGTTTTTGCCAAAGGCGCAATAGTAAACTCTTCATAGAATGGATATTATGGCATTTGGCAGAACATTGAATGGCATACTCCTGGTTATGACGTGAATACAAATTGCGCGTGATTTTGCAAGCTTCATTACTCCCACAATAACGACCTCAAACTACAAATTACTGCAGTGTCTTCTCCGATACAAGGCTATATTATTTAAATTTTAAAACAGAGATTTATGCATTTTCCGGGTTATCTACATAAACTACTAGTATATAAGATATACAGGCACACAAATTTCATAAAATTACAATTCTATAAGGGTTATCTATGTTTCCGATTAGGCCTAATGATCTGTGATTTCGGTAAAATACTAATTCCATAAAAAGAGGACATTTATTTTTTATGAAGGTTTTGGCATCACTTATTCCATCCGTATAGCTAATTGTCTCCAGGAAATTAACTTCTACACCTGAATATTTTTCAGGGATATCCAAAATGTTCTGCAATGTGCCAGTAATAATTACACGATTTTTAACTTTTCCACAGAAGAAACCCTTATCCTCGAATTTTAGTAATATGAAAAATTCCAATTAACTTTACTAAGATTTAAAGAGCGACCCTATTTTACATTATAAGGAGTAACTTAATGACGTTTCATTCCTCAGTACATTATAATACAATGTATTATTTTTAAAAAATAAAACAATTTTGTATTTTGATAATGAACAGAAACAGAAATCTTCTTATGTGAAAAAAAAATGAAGAAAACATTATTAAATTATCGTAAGTAATGCCACGAGTGATTTCCAAATTATCGATAAATTCACGACTCACGAAGTGAGGACTGAATTTATCTAGAGAATTTGGAAATCAAGAGTGGCATTTGTTAGGACTATTTAACGAATAAAATTAAGCTGTTTATTCACAAATCATTTAAATATATTTATTTTAAAATACTTATATATTTAATGTAAACGAATGTTTGAAAACAAATGAGAAACGATTGGTACGCTTCATTTGCTTCTTTTGTTCATCACTGCAACTAGATCATATTATTTATTGCCAAAGGATACTATATTGTAATAATGCACCCTAGTGAAGAAATGTATAACCAACATTATAGGTATTAGTTAATTTCTGATGTCCTATGATGTAAATATGTCAATTATATTTCCTGGAAAATAATTCGTTTAAGAAAGTGCAAACAGTGGTTTCTTCTTTTTTTGTGGTATAACCAATTGCTACAAATATTATATTATCTCCCGCACGCGCTATCTGCTGACATTCATGCACTATATATACACTATATGTACAATCTGGTAGCCGATTTCTTAGAGGGTCACTCACTGCAAAATAATGCTATGACCTACTCAGAATGTTAAAAAGGAGGCGTTTTATTTAATATGATAAACTATGATTGATAAATTCGAGGCGAAACACGACTGTGTTTGGTAGTAAATAAAAAATCATTGAAATTTGATTGGTCATTGACTCCCATTTCGAGCATGAGTTAAATAGTCATTATAATCTTCATAATTATTATCATCATCTTCTTCATCATCACCACCATAATCATAGTCGAAATTAGGTCTTGTGTACAAAAAATGAAAGAAAATTAAGTACGGTACCAATATATCACGTTTTAGGTCTATTATATTCACTTGAGTCCACCGCTGTGGTCTCGAGTTAGCGTGCTGCCTTGTCACGCAGCGGGCCCGGGTTCGATCCCCGGTCGGGGCAGTTTTTCTGGGTGAGGTTTTCATCGGGGTTTTTCCTCACCTATAAGACAAATGTCAGGAAAACTTTAAGGCTCAAACGGTCCCCGAAATCATATGGCCATCATCCTTATCATTATCATCCTTACCATTATCATTATCATCATCATCCTTCACCGGTGTGGAAAGCAACGGGAAGCTACCACACCTACACAATTCCCTAGTAAAGCTGCAAGCATAGCATGAAAATGCTATGGTTGCAGTGAAGGATCTGCCTTCGGGCAGAATTACTATGGATGGATATTCACTTGAACATCTTAGCACGGTATTGTTATAAATAAAATTTATTATTATTATTGTTATTATTATTATTATTATCACTTTTCGGAATACATTATTTAATTGTTATTTTACCATACCAAATTATATAAAACTCTCGCCCTCCAGACCTTCAGACCTTCATGCATGGAAGTGAAATCTGGGTTCTAATAAAAGAAAGACATCACCAAATTAAGAGTTGCGGAAATGAGATTCATGCGCCGAACTGCTGGATATACTGTACTTGACCATCTTGACAAAGAATTCCACTTGCAACCTTAGGAAGAAAAGTTATTCACCTACAGAGAAAGATGATTGCAACATGTATCCCGAATGTCACAAACTAGGATCCCTAATGCAGTTCCCTCGGTATCGCCCACGAGGACGACGACCTGGACGTCCACAACAACGACTTTTAGACCCGGTCTAGTTGAGACTATTCATGAATAGTGTATAATATTGATATTTTACCATAATTATATATATATATATATATATATATATATATATATATATATAAATGTAACAATAACCAACAAATGATAAGCCTAATGTGCTTTATAATTAATCATATTTAATAAGAGCAAATATTAATATTAAATAGTCGCAAAAATTATTTGCTCATGAATGAAGTTTGCGACCGACAACAGTTTCAAGAAGGGACAAGGTCAGAAACAGCACAAAAGGGGAATTATGCAAGTTGAAAAAAAAAACATTAGGAAAAATAGAAGAAAAACGTTTGAAAATGGGTCCGAAATCTGATCAGTAAGTAGAAAACAAGCCAATAAGCTGTTAGCAGTAGAAATGGATTTTTGGTGGCGGTTGACAAGAATTTCAAGAAGAGATTAAGTTGGAAACAGCACAATTAGGGAAATTATGCAAGTTGAAAAAAAATAGAAAAAAACAGAAGAAAAACGATTGAAATTGTATGGACACCTCATAAGAATGGAAGAAGATAGATAACCAAAGAAGATCCTTGATTGGAAAGGTAATGGAAGAAGTGGAAGAGACAGACTTAGAGAACGTTGAATAGATGGAAGCTAGAGACTTGAGGGAAGAAGGTGCGTTGGAAACGACAAATAACTTTGGGTTGAAGGAGAAACACTATTGTGGAATATTCCTAATGATAATAATAATAATAACAATAATAATAATAATAATAATAATAATAATAAATAATAATAATAATAATGTCTTCTTCTTCTTCACTTCACGGGCTAGGCAAAATGCCTGTTTCGCCTCACAGTTGTTTTGTAATAATAATAGTAATAATAATAATAATAATAATAATAATAACAATAATAATAATGTTTTATTTTTTCTGGCGGAGTTAAGGCCATAAGGTCTTCTCTTCCACTCAACCAGCACAAATTTCAAATACGTATTTTAACAGTATAGATTATGTATAGGCCTACACTATGCTAGTTATAAAGAGTTAAAAATATACTAAATGTTGCAATGTAAATTTTATGTACAAACAACATTTTATACGATGATAATAACATAATGGCGTTCCATGGAAAGTACCCAGTAAGAACAAAAGTGGTAATAGAAGATAAAGTGTGGGAACAGGTTTCACACTTCCAGTATTTGGGCTGCGATATAACTTATGAAGAAGATCAAGATATAAATAAGAAAATACAGAAACTTCAACATATTTGTGGAACAATCAGACGAACACTGAGGAACAAAGTAAGAAAGGATACGCAGCTAAGATTTTAGTCGACGATGGCACTGCCAGTGACGATGTATGGAAGTGAGGCCTGGCTCCTGAAGGCAAAAGAAAAATGTAAAATTCAAGCAGCGGAAATGAAATTCCTACGGGCTGTGAAAGGTTGTACAAGAGAACATAATTAGAAATGAGAATATTAGAGACGGACTAAAAGTACAACCACTTATTCAACAAATAGAAGAACACTGGAACAATTGGAAGGAGCATCTGCAAAGAATGACAGAGGATAGGATACCAAAGATGGCACTGATGTATAATCTTGTAGAACGAAGATCGGTGGGAAGACCAAGAAAGCGTTGGGTTGAACAGATGAGAGAACGGAACAGGCAAAAACCTAATCCGTGAAGGATGATGATAATAATAATAATACTAATGATAATATTAATACTAATTATAATAATAATACTATTGATAATAGTATAAATATGATAGAATATACGAGAAACACCAATTAATATATGTACCTTACACTGAATAATTATGAAGCCAATGTTAAAGCAAATATAAATTTAGATTTATTTTAAAAGATGCCTATGTCCGGCAGGCCTCGATTTCTTGTGGTTGGGAATTCCAGTTGCGAGAAGTGAAGATACGTATGACGGAGTTATGTGATGTCCTATGTTGCGGTATATTAAACGAGAGACTATGCTGTGATCTGATGTTTATGGTTGGAGGATAGATACTGGAAACGAGAGGTTAAATAATTAGGAGTCGAGGTATGAAGGATCTTAAATAAGAGAAAATAGTATAATTTTCTTCTCCCTTTAAGTTGAAACCATGACAATTCGTGGAAAAATGGAGAAATGAGAACGTATTTTCGGACATTACATATGAATCTGATACATTATGAACACGCAGCAGTTTGCCCGACAATCCGTCACTTATGTCAGTTATGCATGATGCAATAATTATAATTATTACACTTTATGGTACTGTAATATAATTTTATATTAAAAATCCTGTATGTCTTCGTCATAACTGTAGAGACTAATTACATGGGAGATTTTTACATAATAGGGGTTAAATATGAGGCCCTCTTGTTAACTGGAGTGTGACATTTTAAAGTTAATTTAGTGTTAAAATCAATTAAGGTTATAATTAAAAGCTTAACTACAGGCTTCACATATTCAAGAGACTTGATTTATAGTTATGTTTAAATACTTTGAGAGAATTTCTGATTTATTGTTCTAGAAAACAGGATGTAGACTAATTACGGACTTCAAGTTCACATGTCTACTTATTTCTCCAACAAGAATTAGATTTATGTAAGTTCACAATTTTTTGAGGTTATATCTTTACTCCGTCTTCTTACAGTATGTGACCTCTATAAAGGTCGAATGTTTGATAAGGGTCTTCACTTGTCAACATCGTTTCATAATTTACTTGCTTCTTTTGCAAGTACTTCCGTTTTTGTATTTAATATTACATACCTCTTAATCATATTAAAGATATCCATCCATAGTAATTCTGCCCGAGGGCAGGTCTTTCACTGCAATCATAGCATTTTCATACTACGCTTTGCAGCTTTACTAGGGAATTATAGGTGTGGTAGCTTCCCGTTGCTTTCCACACCGGTGAAGGATGATGATGATAATGATAAGAATGATGATGATGGCCGGGTGATTTTCTGTTACCATTGGGCCCTAAGCTTCCTGACATTTGTCTTACAGGTGAGGAAATACCCCGAAAAAACCTCACCCAAGAGGCTGTCCCGACCGGGAATCGAACCCGGACCCGCTGCGTGACAAAGCAGCACGCTACCTCGAGACCACAACAGTGGACTGTTAAAGATATAACACACAGAAATATTTTATTGAATGGGAATGGATACTTAACAACAAATAACGAAAATTTTAAGTAGTGGGATTTAGAAGTGTCTATTCTAGTAAACACTTACTAGGGAACTGTCAACCAATGCATACCGAAACCCACCTTGAAATTTGTTCCAGACAAACCTGGTGAAGTGCAAAGGCCGTATCCAAATAATTAATTATCTGCTGTTTTTAACTGAAAGACACTAAAATTCAGCGCCAAAGCTCTCATTTAAACTATAAAGAAGTAAAACAACTACTGGAAAACCCTCACCGCGTCCCTCCTCACTCCACTGCGCTCTTACTCAAGCAGGTAGTCCATTTCCTCCGTACAGTGGATTCCTAATCTTAGATTGTGGCTTCGATTTCTGTACCTTGCAGTTAAAAAGGCACGTACTTTTTTTTTTTTTTTTTGGACACGGCCTTGGTACATGACAACGCTTCGCTGGGAGAAATTTCAGGGTAGGTTTCGGTGTTGACAGTTTCCTTGTTAGGAACAAAATCTATAAATAAGAATGAAGGCAGAAATAAACTAAATATAAGCTCAATTCTGGAAATCGATCCTATTATATTTAACAAGAACTTTTGTCTCTCCAACTTCTCTAAAAATATTATACTACAAATATATAAAACGACGAATATTCCAGTTATATGCATGTAAAACGTGGTCTATTTCTTTAAGAGAGGAGAAAAGATTATGATTATTTGAGAATAAAGTGATTAAGACGATTTTTGAAACATAGGTAAATGGAAAACCTACATAACAGTGAGCATATGGTTTTATAAGAAATCAGATGGAATAATAACAGTTATGTAGTTAAATTGATAATAAATTCGTTGTCCCAGTCAAAGTTAATATTTATTCAGGAATTCGTCGACTTTCGATTTCCTTATGTGAGATAATTTTCAAGAATACAAAAATTATTTATAAACAAATTGAAAATGGTACTACACAAAGTTTAATAAGGAGATCGAAATGTCGACGAATTCCTGAATAAACATAACTTTGACCGGGATAATCAATTTATTATTATCAATTTAGCTACAACAACTATTCCCAGGGAATAATATAAATGAACATTCAATAATAACAGTTATGTCTTATAGTCTGCTATGGGAAGGGAATGTGGAACGAATGAAGAATGAAGGAGGGGCATGGAAACTTATCGTAGGAAAATCAGAGAGAAAGGTCCAAGATCGTAGGCAAAAGGCAAAATAATGTAATGGGGGAAAAACATTAATTAGAATTCAAGGTAGGTTAATAATACAGGGAATAATTTAAAAATAATTTCTTCAGAATAAATAACTAAATATATATATATTATATATATATATATATATATATATAAAACTCTAATTCATTGGAACTATAGAACCCGTAGGTTCATGGCCGCGTGGACATCCCTATTCTGAACTATTTTTTTTCTAATCATCCTCTGTATAATATACTTCCCTCAAATCATAGTTAATGTTATTCTCCCACCTCATTCTTGGTCTACCAACTGAGCGTTTTCCTTCTGCTTTTCCTACAAGAAAACTTCCATGCACGTCTTTCATTCCCCATTCGTGCCCACATGTCCTGCCCATCGCAGTCTATGAGACTTAACTGCTCTTATTATATCTGGCTTCCTGTAAAGACCATGTAGTTCACTGTTATGTAGTCTTCTCCATTCACCTGTCTGTTCATCTCTCTTTGGTCAAGAATTTGTCCTAAGAACTTTATTCTCAAATACTCGTAATCTCAATTCCTTCCTTAAATTAAGAATCCATGTTTCACATCCATATAATATAACTGGTAGAATATTAGTTTTATATATTTTCAGTTTAACGTTTTTTTTGAAAGGAGTTGGGACATCAAGAGTCTGTAATGCATAATAGCATTCATTTCCAGCATTTACCCTATGTTTAATTCCTTTTTGCATCTCATTCCTATTTGTGATTATTGTTCCTAGGTATTTGAATTCAACCACTTCCTCAAAATTTCCCTCATTTTTTATTAGCTGTCCATTTCCATCATATACCGTAATGTATTTATGTGTGTGACCTTATAGTTTTATTGATATTTACTTCCAATCCCAATTTCTTAGTGTTACTCAATAGTGTGTGCGTGTTGGCCTTTAGTATCTCCTCGCTATCGCCCAATAGTACTACATCATCAGCATAAACTAATAGTTTATTAATACCATTGAGTTGTAGGCCTTCTTCATTCTACGAAATGTATTTTTTTTATGTTTAGGGCTCGCTGAATAGTAAGTACTAATCTGAAGAAAATCAGTAATATTATAAATCATGAGACAAGTACAGAATTCAAGTGTAAACTGAAACAATCACAACAGATCCAATAAACATTGTTCCGCAAATTGCATGGGAATCACCATACTAAAGCGCCTGGAAGTTAGTTGGCATCTCAATTACATACTTTTAGGATGTATTTCTGGTTTATTTATACTTTTAGAGTAAATCCCTCTGTTATTACTTACAATTGTTGGAATTAGTAGTTTATTTAGCGAACTCACCCCCCCAAACTAATTTCCAAACTCATATTTCCTCGAACTTTTTTATTTATCTTCATTATTTACTTCTCATCCCTACATTTTGGACCATTCACAATCGAAACATTCTGTAGAATTATATTACGCTGGAATTCCTATAAACTGGTCCATACTCCTTGACGAATTATTAGCAATTAGGCCTAACCTATGTTGACTGATTATTTCCCAATCTAATATATAAAAATGAATATTTTTTTGTTCGTATTTTATGCGTTGCCATACAGTTCATTCGACTGTGATGGGGTTTTTTGCAAAATGTTCAGGGGATTCCCGGGATGAACATAGGTTATAGATAGAGAATTATAATACTCAATCCCTTCACTCTTAAAATCGCCCCTTGTAAAACAAAGGTGAAAAAGTTCCTTTTTGGACGCATAAATGGCTTACGCTGCCTAAACCACAACAAATACACAAAATTAATGTACACAGAATTGAATATCTCCAAAAACTCTACAATAAAGTCCGCGACAGCATGTGTTTATCTTTAACGGATAACTCATAATAACCGTTTTTGTCTTTCATTGATGCCAAGAAGATCGGGATAAGTAGATTCCCAAGCAAACGTGCGCTGTCATACCGTTCATCCGATTGTGATGGTCCTTTTTGCAAAATATTCAGGATTTTCTCGGAAAGGTTATAGGCTATAAGAGAGTTTTAAGGCTCAAGCCCTTAACCCTTAAAAATCACCCTCTGTAGAGAAAAAAGGTATATTTTTGTACGCATAAATGGCTTACGCTGCCTAAACCATAAAACATAGTAGGCCTACACCAAATTAATGTACAAAGAATTGAATATCTCAAAAAAAAACTACAAAAAAAAAGTCCGCAACAGCATGTGTTTATCTTTAACGGATAACTCAAATAACCATATTTATCTTTCATTGATGCCAAGAAGATCATGATAAGTAGATTCAAGGGCAAGCATAGCAGCGCACGGCGGGTAATCTTTTACGGATATCTCAAAATAACGAATTTTGTCTTTCAGATAATTTATACCAAGTACATCGGGATACGTAGATTCCGGCCAACGCCGGGTAATCAGCACGAAGTATCTAAAAATAATTACGATATGGCTTTACTTACAGTGATTGCTTGAATATTAAATTTTGGAAGATGAAATTTTATTTACTATTTGGATTGTATGAAGGGTAGTTTGGAAATAGAATTAATTAGTTTATTGGTTGTTTAAGCTGCATTAACGAAGAGAGCAAATTTATAATTATTTTTCCTTTTACTTATTCAACTAAACATATAAAAACACAATTTTCGTCTTTCAGCTAATTTATGCCAAGAAGATCGGGGTAAGTAGATTCTTGGGCAACACCGGGTAATCAGCACGGGGTATCTAAAAATAATAACGATATAAGTTTATAATATTTTTTAAAAAATTATTTCAACTAAACATAAAAAAAATCGTCTTTCAGCTAATTTATACCAAGAAGATGGGGGTAAGTAGATTCTTGGACAACACCGGGTAATCAGCACGGGGTATCTAAAAATAATAACGATATAAATTTATAATTATTTTTTCATTTACTTATTCAACTAAACATATAAAAACACAATTTTCGTCTTTCAGCTAATTTATGCCAAGAAGATCGGGATAAGTAGATTCTTGTGCAACGCCGGATAATCAGCACGGTCTGCAACCGCATATGTTTATCTTTTATGGATAACTCATAATAACCATTTTTGTCTTTGCCAAGAAGATCGGAATAAGTAGATTCCCGGGCAAGCGTAGCAGCGCACGGCGGGTAATTCTTTTATGGATAACTCACAATAACGAATTTTGTCTTTCAGCTCATTTATGCCAAAAATATCGGGATAAGTAGATTCCCGGGCAACGATGGGTAATCAGCACGGGGTATCTAAAAATAAGTACGATATAAATTTATAATAATTTATACCACTTATTCAATTAAACATAAGAACACGTTAATTTTCATTTTTTTCGGCGTAGCAGCTCACGCCGGTTGTTTGGTAGTATTTTATACAATCTGGTTTATGAATCACGTGACGGATATTTCGAATTTAAATACTTTATTTATTGAAAAATAACATTTCATAGCATTTTGTATTCTTTTATTTATTTGTTCATGTATAATATTATGCTTATATAGTCCCTTTAAACAAGAGTCCATAAATTAATCAGTTATTGAAGAAATGTAAATTTTACTATTTGGGACTTGCTGATAGTAAATGACAATTCTAACAAAACCATCACAGTCTTATTCAATTTACAAAATCCTATTATTCCTATTAGCCCAACACTAAATTGGCGAAGCAATAAGTTATCCTGTCAGTTATTCAAGTGTTCCGTACCGCAAAGAAAACAAGATCATGTAAAACTCTAAGTTATTATTGTACAATATTATGTTACTTGATGCAAATGTAAGTAATTTGTACCCATTTGTTTTCTATTGTATTATATATATTGTCCACCGCTGTGGTCTCGAGGTAGCGTGCTGCCTTGTCACGCGGCGGGCCCGGGTTCGATCCCCGGTCGGGGCAGTTTTTCTGGGTGAGGTTTTTATCGGGGTTTTTCCTAACCTGTAAGACACATGTCAGGAAAACTTTAAGGCCCAAACGGTCCCCGAAATCATATGGCCATCATCATCATCATCCTTACCGGTGTGGAAAGCAACGGGAAGCTACCGCACCTACAATTCCCTAGTAAAGCTGTAAGCATAGCATGAAAATGTGCTATGATTGCAGTGAAGGACCTGCCTTCGGGCAGAATTGCTATATATATATATATATATATATATATATATATATATATATACACACAGACACACACACACACGATGTATGTCTGTTTGTCCTTTATAGACTTCTCAACCGTTCAACTGATCTTCGTGAAAATTTGTATTTACAGGGTATCAGATGCGGCGAGTGTTTAGCCGTTATCTATTATGTTCTAAAATCATTAGGTGTAGGAATTCATCCGAAACGAAAATTTTAAAATTGTTCTAGCACAATTTTCGATACTTCACATCAAAACTCGAAATATCGTATTAAAGAAAATAATAAGTTATGTATTATCCAAAAATCAGCATATTACGACCGTTAGAAGTGGGGGTTTACCTGAAATTTGAAATTAAAAATTTACTCTAGCAATTGCCATGTTTGGTTTGCCGCAGTATACCATATAATTAATTAACCCTCAATATTTAATTTATTTAGGCGTAGCAATGCACGCCGGGGATTAGCTAGTTCCGATTCCGATTGAGGGTCTTTCCACTTTTCAGCGGTTGCCCTTTTACCAGCCGGCTGCTGGCCCTTCACAGCCACATGTGTCAATCACAGAGGTAGATGATCAACAGCCAGTGTAGGGGTGACATGTGGTTAGCATGTCGAGTCCCCCAGCCGTTATAGCTGGTTCCTCAACCTGGAGCTGCTACTTATTGTAGCTACCCAATTGCCTCACGATGCTGGGTGGGCACCGGTCCCATACTGGCCGAAATGCCATGAGAAAATTTCTTCCCCCATGGAGACTCGAACCAGCGCAAGTCCCGTAGCTCTGCGCCAAGGCTTCCTACCTTAACCGCTCGGCTACGGCGCGGGACATTAGCTAGTTCTTTATAATATTATTTTTATAAGGGAACTGCCAACCACTTAATACCGAAACCTACCTAGAAATTTCTCCCAGAGAAACGTTGTGATGTAAGAAATGTATCTGCCGTTTTTAACTGTAAGGCATAAAAATCGAAGCTAGAATCCAGCAATGGCAACCCACTGTACGGAGCAGATTGACTCCCTGCATGAATGAAGTGCGGTGTGGAGCGAGGCGAGACGCGGTACGGACGGCAGGTATTGAGAGTTATCCAGTTTACCAATTCACCGGTTGTATTACCTCATTAAAGTTTAAATGAAAGATTTGGCGCTTGATTTTAGTGCCTTGCAGTTAAAAACGGCAGATTTTTTGGACACGATCCTGGTACATCACAACGCTTCCCTGGAAGAAATTTCAAGGTAGTTTTCGGCATGCCATGGTTCACAGTTCTCTTGTTAGTTTTACCTTAAAGGTTACTTCATTGATGATTAAGTACGTTATGATGAATAATTCATATAAAGAACTGTTAAGGGATTAGTCTACAGACCTGTAAATGCAATAACTAAATTGTTTCACTTTTTGGATTAGACAAATTTTGCAACTTAACGCCACACTTGTTATAAGCAGGGAGCGAGGTTTGAGTAAGTAAACAGACGCTTGATATTACCTGCCACACGGAGTATGTACTACGCGTAACTCGTTCTTCTACAACAGAATGTTTCTTACAGACTGTTTCATTTATTTGCTGCATACAGAGTACTAAAGAACTATACATTTCGGAAGTATATTATTGTACATTGCAATAACTATAATCATGATATTTGAGAAAATATTTATGTACATTAAACCATTATTCAAAATGAAGTTTTATTGCACACTACAAATAACTAAACATACGATTGTTTGCTTCCTTCTATAACTCTTTATCCTGGTGTAATTGTTTTTGAAGCAGGGTATAATGCCTTCCACCGTACATAATTTTCTTTATACGGAATACTGCACGGCCACAGGTGCGTCCTCCCTCCTTATAGTCCGTGCATTCTTAAATTCACTGTATACCTACTAGAACCCCGCTCCCTGGTTATACCTCGTAAGATAACTGTAAGAAAGAAATAATTTAACCCAAATCTGAACTTAATATTTTCAGATTTACGCATTGGAGCTCTACTGAGCAACTAACGCACATCTACCTGACCAAGCCTAAATTCCTGTCTACATTTTATGGATTATTTAATGTAAAATACGTTATTGTCATTATTAAACGAGGCGCTTAGAAGTAAAGGGATGCAGGTTTTGCAGTATTGAGAAAAACAGGTTTAATGTTGAAGTTGAATAAGAAAATCATAGGTACTTGAAAATGATAATCATACGTTATCTACTCCTAACACATACACTTATATCCATATTCCACTAAATAAAATTATGTTTCAAGAATATAATCATGCGCCAAACTCGTTTTTTGCGAAAAAAAAAACTTACACCGCTTTGCTTCTAACCGCCTCAAATGCTCCCGAATTGCCAGACTTCTCCCACTCCCAATCTTTAGGCCTACAGTCTTCTTCTTCCTTCCAAGTATTAGGCCAAGCCTTTTACGATCCTATAGAAAATTTTCCCTTCAGCGTTACATAGGACGGCCTAGAGATATTCGTCCTCTTGGTATATAATTATAGACAGCTTTGGGGATCCGATTTGAACTCATTCTTTCAAGATGGTGTTTGCAATTTAGTTGGTACTGTTTAATATATTCCAAAATTGGCGAAGTCTTCAATTCTTTTAAGATATCGGTATTCCTTTTCCGATCCCATCTGGTGAAACCCGCTGTTCTGCGCATGAATCTCATTTCACAAGCCGTTATTCTGCTTTCATGTTGTTCGTATAAGACTTAAAGCATAATAATAGTCCCTTCGATTGGTTGCTGGCCAAAGGAAGGCAAGACCAGTGATGGGGCTGCCATCTTATAGCCTACAGTTTAACATTTAAATTAGTATGCACACATATATTTTAATTTTATATACTTTTTTGTCGTAAACACTCTCTTACTGAAATATATTCATTACTTTTTAATTACAAAATGAAATTAAGGCCTGTAACTCGAGTACTATGACAGTCAAAATCATGGGATTTTGACAGTTATGAAGTTAAAAATAAGTTTTTTCTCTTATATATATGGTAAACAATATTATTTAGGCTGTAGGAACACAAAGAAATAATTGTACAGTGGGTGTGTTGTGAAATCTCAACCTGGAATGTTGGATCCGGTTCCGCTGATTACGATACAACGATATTACTCCCATATGTAGAACGCAGGACGAGACAGGAAGAGAAGAAGAAGAAGGAGGGAGGAAAGAAGGAGGAGAAGAAGGAGAAGAAGAAGGAGGAGAAGAAGAAGGAGAAGAAGAAGAAGGAGAAGAAGAAGAAGGAGAAGAAGAAGAAGGAGAAGAAGAAGAAGGAGAAGAAGAAGGAGAAGAAGAAGGAGAAGAAGAAGAAGGAGAAGAAGAAGGAGAAGAAGAATAAGAAGAAGAAGAAGAAGAAGAAGAATAATAATAATAATAATAGTATAATAATAATAAGTATAATAATAATTATAATAATAATTATAATAATAATAATTATAATAATAATAATTATAATAATAATAATTATAATAATAATAATAATTATAATAATAATAATAATTATAATAATAATAATAATAATTATAATAATAATAATAATAATAGCATATGTAATTATTTTACCTCATGAAGTTAAGACAGTAAAGCAGGGCTATTAATAAGTGCTCACTGGGCGTGAAAAAGCGATCCCCCTCCTATTCGCAAACAAGTGCACTCACAATGAAACAACACAACTGACAAGTGAGTAGCAGTTATCTTGTCAGCCTATACTACGTATGGTTGAATAGGAGGGTAGGGCGTATTTTCTCTTATTAACATCCCTGCTGTAAAATATTTTCTTCCATTTCACCACATTGAATTATACATATATTAAAAGTTGTAAAGTTATGAATTACCTATAATTAAATTAAACCCATAACACACGATTTAGAGAATACAATGAAAGTATGAAGTATATTTAAATACAATAAAATATAAACTAACTTGATTAAACACAATATTGACATAATAATGCAAGTACAAAACATAAGAATATTAACAAAATCCTTATAACCTGGTTATACGTTTGTGTATTGTCAAAGAAATTGTTTAGTTATCTTACTTTTTTTATTGTTTTTGACTCGGGGGGGTCATGCTAAGCTAAAGATAAAGTGATCCCACTACAGGCCTTAGGAGATCCTTGGGATAATATGAGCTTAAGGGTCCCACTTTTCTAAACAATCGCCACGAGATATGCGTTATGGCTGCATTCACCCCCCAAAACAAGAGTGCAGTAATAATTTACGTTAGAGGCTGAATCGAACCCTGGACCATGGTGCTACCAGAAGGTGTGAGTCAGTTTACCCGATCTTCTGGCTTGTAGCGTACTGCCATAACCACCTAGGCCCCGGCGTGTCTTTCCTTGCTATAGACACGGAATTCGAGAGAAATGAAGCGGAAAGAATATAGTATGAGGAGTAATGGGATGTTGGATATAGAGGTATTACAGTAAAACCTGCCTGTGAAGGAACATAACGGTTCCTTAAATATATTTCCGTCTTGGCAGTTTTCCTTCTTATAAAGGGTTCCCAAATTACAAGCTTTAATTTTTTCACGCAGTGTAAGGGTTTTACATGCACGCTTTAAAGACCTAACGTATTAATCTGAAATACAGACACAATAGTGTATGTAACAGCACAGTTTGCACGGCAATACAAAAAACTCTATTACACAAAAACGAGAAGAACTCAACTACAAGAGGGCTGAAGAGTTTCCCAACTCCTTCGCAGGTTACGTAAGCAGGCAAGGAAAAGCGAGGGATTCTCCGCTGTCTAACATAAGCAATACAATAGCAACACAAGAAGGTAAAACGATATAATGCAGTAGCGTCACATGCAGAATTTTCACGTGCGGCCATTAACATTGTAATTAGAACGTGCTTAAGAAAAAAATAACTAATAGTACTTTAAAAACCATTCCGTTTTCGCGTTATGAAAGTTTCCGGTTTATACAGGCCGATTTTATATATAAAATCGGACAGTTCTGGAGATTTTTTTCCGTCTCTACAGGTTTCCTTCTTATAAAGCTTCCGGCTAAGACAGCTTTCACTGTATATTTATTTTCTGAAACGAATTTTTAAGCGAATTACACTTTTTTCTAAGTTAATTATTTATTTACTTTCCATCTAAGCATTCTAAAAACTCTAGGTTGGAGAAAAATTAAGTGCTACTAAAATTAATGATAGTTTCGATATCAGTTAAATAAACCTCCACATCCTAATCCCACTTTAGATGGAATTCCACTTACGTCTTACCGTCTTAGCTAACAAGTACAAGTAAGTCTTGAAATATAATTAAATGCAACTATTCAAGTAAATAGAATGAATATATTATTTACGATAGATGAAACTGACAAGGAAATAAATCAATTTATATTTTTTTATATATCGACGATTTCTATGTTATTGGTGCATGTTGCGTTGAAAGCTGAAGGTGAACCCCTGTGGAGGCCATTTTTAATAATTGTCACATGTGACAGGTATCAGGTTGAAATAAATAGTAATCAGTAATCACGAAAAACTCGGCGCATGCTCAGTAAATCGTTTTATCCGTAACCTTGATTTATAACTTAATACTGTCAGTTTACTTGTTTACAAAAGTAAATAAATAATTACAGAATATTAATATAGGCCTACAACAAGTTTTACAAACATGGAAGAAAAAGTGTAAAGGTATGGGGATACCTATTGAAGATATAACTATTTATACATTATTTGCAGATAACCAGTTTGTTATAGCACAGGATTATGAAGGTCTGGAATATATGAGTCGAAACTCATCATCATCATCATCTGAATTCATGGATTAGGTCTGTTGACCCGTTCCGACTTCAGCCCATTTCTTTCTAGATCTGCCCACATCTCGGGTGCCTTTAGGTTTGTATTTTATTTGTTTTGGATATCTATCTTCATTCAATCTGTCTATGTATTGCTTCCGTTTTTCTCTATATGTATCTATTTTATCAGTTATTGCAAGTATTTCAAGTTCCTGTCTTATTTCTGTGTTCTTGATTCTGTCTTCCTTAGTGCACCCTTTAACAGATCTCAAAAATTTCATTTCTGCCGTCGTTATCCTACTTAGATCTTGTTTTTTATGTGTCCAGGCTTCTGATCCATAGAGCAGTACCGGTACTGCCAATGTTTTATAAAATTTCAATTGGGTCTCTCTTGTTGTTTTATTATTTAGTGATCGTTTTATCGTACCACATATCACCTGGAATTTTGCTACTTTATTAGTTATATACTCATAGAAGAGTATATTAAATGGGGGTTAATAATACATTTGAATAAATCATTTTATTTATCTTATGGTGATGAAAACAAAGATTTAGTTTTGGAAGATGGAACGAAATGTATCAAAGGGTGTGAAGAATGTAATTAGCCTACTTACTTACTCTCTGGTACTATCGAACCCGTAGGCTCATGGCCGCGCAGACATAAGCTCTCCATACATCCCTATCCTGAGCTAATGGTTTCCAATCATTCCCTGTATAATCTACTTTCCTCAAAGCATAGTAAATGTTATTCTCCCACCTCATTCTTGGTCTACAAACTGGGCGTTTTCACTCTGGTTTTCCTACAAAAACTTCCATGTACCTCTTTCATTTTCCATATGTGCCACATGTCCTGCCCATCGCAGTCTACAAGACTTAACTGTTCTTATTATATCTGGCTTCCTATAAAGACCATGCAGTTCATTGTTATGTAGTCTTCTCTATTCACCTGTCTGTTCATCTCTCTTTGGTCCAATAAAGTACTTTATTCTCAAATACTCGTAATCACCTTTCCTCCCTTAAAGTAAGAGTCCATGTTTCGCTTACCCCAGTGGAACCCATGTCCGCAATGCTTGACGGTTGTATTTTTAGGGTGAAAGATCGTCACTCTTTCGACCAAGGTACTTTTTTCGTCTGGCTTATCACCTTCGACCGGTCCGGCATGGGTAACCCTATCGGCAGCAATGCTACCGACGGCATAGCTCTCGGGATCATTTAAGCACGCAAGTCACTCCACCACGACAAGGTAAAGATACAATGGAGGGGAATGTAATTAGCTGGGGATAAAAATTAACTCAAAGTGTATCCAACAAAATAACGTCAAATATAAAATTGAAAAGGCAGATCGGTAATAACAATGTTAAACGGAGTTTTGTGGGATAAAAATATAAGAATAGATACCAAATTACAAATTTATAAATTTACTAGCTACTACCCGGCGTGCGCTTAAAGATCGAGGGTTAATTAATACTGCGATTAACCAAACTTGGCGGTTGCTAGAGTAAATTTTTGTTTCAAATTTTTGGTAAACCCTACTTCTAATGGTCGGAATTTGCAGATTTTTTGGTTAATACATTATTCGGTTTATTCTAATAGGATATTCCGGTTTTGCAGTGAAACGTCGAAAATTGCGATTGCTAGAGCGATTTTTAAATTTTCGTTTCAGGTTAAATCCTACAACTAATGATTTTAGAAGATAATAGATAACGGCTAAACACTCGCCGCATCTGAAAACTTGTATATACAAATTTTCACGAAGATCGGTTGAACGGTTTAGAAGTCTATAAAGGACAGACATGCATTCGTTTTTTGCACGATAGTGCGTTTCGCCGTACTTACAGCAATGACGACCATGATTGAAAGTTCAACTTTCAACATTTCAGGATTGCCAACCTAAATAACTGTACTGTAATATTACATTTACATCCACGTGCAGGAAGTAAAACCACTGCCCTTTATGTATACCAAGTATATATATATATATATATATATATATATATATATATATACAGAAATACCCAAAATATAGTGTTAATATACATTATACGAAACAAATCACTGCATCTTAAATGAACTGAATTTTATTTGAAACAATATAAAACAATAAATACGGTACCTGCGGCCATTTTATCAATAATTGTTCTCAAGGCCTCCTGTTGTTTCAACTAATAAACATTGCCCACACTGTTAACGTTAGTCATTTGTTTTTAATGAACGCAAATATTTCCAACAAAGATATTATTTTACTATTATTTATTATTTCGAAAACACCATCGCGCAAAAAATAATGTATAACGCACATTTGTGAAGTGTTTTACAGAATCTTGGAAATTAAAAACCTCGCTATCGCTCGGTTTTTAGACATTTTTCCTCGATTCTGTAAACACCACTTCCCAACCTCGCATCAGAATACAGTATTGTGTATATAAAACAATAGAAAAACAAATGCGTAGAAATTACTTACAATTGCATCAAATTATATAATAATGTACAATAATAACTAGAGTTTTACATGATCTTGTTTTCTTTGCGGTTTGGAACACTTAAATAAGTGGCAGAATAAATTATTGTTTGGCCAATTTAAGGTTAGGATGATGTGTCCTTTATGGATAAGTCGGAATTGAATAAGACTGATGGTTTTGTTAGAATTGACACCATCAAGTCCTAAACAGTAAAACTGACATTACTTCAATAACAGATTAATTTATTAACTCCTGTTTAAAGGGACTATATAAACATAATAATATCCAGGAAGACAAAAATAAAAGAATACAAAATGCTAAGAAACGTTATTTCCAACAAATAGAGTATTTCAATTCAAAATATTCGACAAGTGAAACTAAAACCAGATTGTATAAAACCCTGGCTAACACCTGGCGTGCGCTGCTACGCCTAAAGAAATGAAAATTAATGTGTTCTTATGTTTAGTTGAATAAGTGTAAGTAGAAATAATAACACTTTATATAGACATTATTTTTAGATACCTTGTGCTGATTATCCGTCGTTGCCGGGAATCTACTTATCCTGAACTTCATGACATAAATGAGCTGAAAGACGAAAATTAATGTGTTTTTATGTTTAGTTGAAAAAATATATAGTCATTTGTTTTAGACACCCGTGCTGATTACCCTACGTTCCTGGGAATCTACTTATCCCGATCTTCTTGGCATAAGTGAGCTGAAAGACAAAAATTAATGTACTTCTTATGATTGGTTGAATAAGCAAAATGAAAAAAAAAATTGTAAATGTATATCGTAATTATTTTAAGACTCCCCATGTTGACTACCCGGTGTTTCCCGGGAATCCACTTATCTCGATCTTCTTGGCATAAATGAGCTAAAAGACAAAATTCGTTATTGTGAGTTATCCATAAAAGAATACCCGCCTTGTGCTGCTATGCTTGTTCAGGAATCTACGAACTAGTCTCGATCTTCTTGGCATCAATGAAATATAAAAATGGTTATTGTGAGTTATCCGTAAGAGATGAACATATGCTGTCGCGGACTTTTTTGTAGATCATTTTTGAGATATTCAAATCTGCGTACATTAATTTTGTGTATTTGTTATGGTTTAGGCAGCGTAAGCCATTTAAGCGTCCAAAGAGCTACTTTTTTCACGTTTTCCACTACACAGGGCAACTTTTAAGGGTGTAGGAGTTGAGTATCACTTACTCTGTTATAGCCTATGTTCATCCTGGGAATCTTCTGAACATTTTGCAAAAAGTCCCTTTACAATCGGATCAACGGTATGGCCGCGCATAAAGTACAAACAAACAAACATTCATTTTTATATATTAGATAATTAGAAGCACGCTAACATACGGTGCAGAAACTTGGCAGTTGATAGAAATTTGCGTTTAAAAATTATGTCTACTGAAATGGATTGTGTTAGACGCTCAACGAGACATTCTAAATTAGAAAAAAATATAAATACAATCATCTTACAACAAATGAAAGTCTAAAATTCAATGATAGATTTTGTAAGATACAGACGCTAGAATGGTATGGTCATATACGTAGAATTCCAGAGACAAGATTACCGAGGAAATCTTTGGAATGGATTCCACCTGGATAAGGAAAGAGAGGTAGATCTAGATTTAAATGGATAGATGATATAAGAAGAGGCACGAGAGAGATTGGTCTGGAAGAAATGTAAAGGGAAGATAGAGAATAATAGAGAAAGAAAATACTTTAAAATGCTTTGGGCACAGGAAGATTTTTATTACATTGTAAACCTGTTTATAAATGAATAACGTAATATTAATAGAAATAAAACATACAATGCATAATTACAGGTTAAATATATAAAAATATGAATTGGGACTCATGTAGGTAAAATAAAATGAGTTTAAATAATCTTTATTTATATTTTTATGTAATTGTAGCTGTCATAAATACAGTCACGAAATGACAATAAAAGCACGCCCACTCGGATAAGAAAATCCTTGTATTTCTCATGTAATAACGAGAGTTGTTTTACAAGTATCATCATTAGAGATGGAACAATTCCTTTGTAAACACGATAAACATGCCACCATTGTACATGACGTCAGAGGAAAGGGGGTTAGAGTAGTTTTCTGAACCGTCTGCTTACAGCAACAGTTTAGAATAACCACTTTGCATTACTTATATTTCATTACAAATGTTCCGAATAGTCAGTGCGCAACTTTATACTTTGTAAGTGTGAATCCTGTTCTTGTTTACATCTGACCGCTGTTCAGAGTTCAGAGTGACCTCTACTGTGCGGTTGAAGTTTAATCAACCTTGCAACATTGGAAGGAGAAGTTTTATGTCGAATCATCATATAAAGAACATTAAAGTAACTTGGCTGGACTCTTGGCTAATAAGATACTGTCTGTTGTAGGAAGACTTTAAGGGATGGTAGACGTATTAAATGCCCAAGGAAGACCTCAGAGATCCGGAGGACTAGGATTTATCATGCTGGTCTTCGGTTTCCAGATTCGCGGATTTTAACTGTGTTGGAATCATTCATTGTTTCAGGACACAAAAATCCCTAGTACGGCTTTCCTCGCAAGGTAAATGAAGCCGAGGTTACCATGTGGCAGATTTACGACACATACAATATCTCAAGTCGGGGAAATATGCCGAACTCTGATCAAAATATATCGGTCATTTTATGCCGAACACTGAATTGCGACAATAATAACCTAGCTGGTAAAGAGTGTCCGCCAGGATGGCATTGGGGTGGAACCCACAGGGCAGCAGGAGAATTTGCAGATCCAAGATAACGTGGAAACGAACTGTTCTCTCAGAAGCTAAAACAGTACGGGGAAGACTTGCAATGAGATCAAGTAACTGGCCGAGAATGGAGTCAGATGGAATGAAAGCTCTACGTTCTACGCAGGAATGATTGGACTTTGATTGATTGGTAAAGAGTGTAGTTAAATAAAATACTATAACAGATAAATTTGAAATGAACCAAGGTTTAAGACAGGGATGTGGACTATCTCCATTACTGTTTATTCTATAACTGAATGAAATCGTCCAGGAGTGGAAAAAACTAACCCCCCCAGGAGTAAAAATGTGTAGAGGAAACCAAATACAAACAATAATCTTCGCAGATGATCAAGCACTTCTAGCAGATAATGAAGATGATTTGCAGAGATCAGTGTTTAAATTGCAGAATACCCTGGAAACATACAACATGAAAATATCTGAAAATAAAACCAAATTCATAGGAATCACTGGAAAGGGACTTTCGAGAGTAAAAATAATAAATAATAAACCAATAGAACAAGTAACACACTTTAATTATTTAGGCAATAATATATCACAGTTTCATAATCAAAAAGATGTGGAAACAAATTTAGAAAAATATAACAGACTAAATGGTGTAATTAGGAGAAATTTTGGAAAACAAATGAGGAAAGAAATACAATTGAAATTTCATAATGCCATAGCCAAACCTGCTCTACTATACGGAAGTGAATGCTGGACACTTCGAGCAAAAGATAAATCCCGCATTAATAGTTTACAAATGAGATTCCTCCGATCACTAACAGGAGTAACTTTAAGGGATAGAATGAAGGGTGATGAGATAAGGATGCAGTGGAATAGTAGGGAAATGGTGGAACATATAAAAAATTATCAGATTAAATGGTTCCAACACGTCCAGAGAATGTCAAATTCCCGTTTACCAAAGATGATTTACCACCTCAAACCTAAAGGCAAAAGAGACCTCGGAAGACCCTTCAACCGATGGAAAGATCAGTTTTTGTAGTCGCAGAACGGGCATCATCACCCAATACTGCAAACGGAAGAAGAAGAAGAAGACTATCAACCACCCAGGGAAGAAGCAGATGGGTCTACGTAGCCTATATTATGGTAGGCAACATAAAGAAAACAGAATAGTATTAAGACACGATGGAAAAAGCAGAACAGAGAGAAGTAGGTCCAGGCCAATTAGCAGTTACATGTTCACCTCCGTTTCAGAAGTTCGTGCATCTTACCCAGCCTGGTCGATGGATATTTAAAGGCACCCGGTACTAATTTCCTTGAAATTTGGTTTAAAAATATGCAACATACGAAACTATTTTTTTTTTTCAGCGTATTCCTAAGTTTATCGATCTCTGATAAAAATAAAATTGAGACAATAGAAATGAGATTTCTCAGATCAGTTGCAGATGTATCTCTAAGAGATCAAAAGAGAAGTCAAGATACCAGAGATGAACTACAAATCTATAATATAAACGAGATAATACACACAAATAAACGTAATTGGTTTGAACATATACAAAGAATGCCAAATAATCGTTTATGAAAACAGCTGCTTCATTATAGGCCTCTAGGCCGAAGAAATGTAGGAAGACCAAAACGTTGTTGGAAAGACGACTTGCACCTGCAGCATATAGTGCACCGGGGAGCGGAACGGGCCAACAGGCCCATACCTTGAAGAAGAAGAAGAAGAAGAAGAAGAAGAAGAAGATGATGATGATGATGATTCTTAGTTATGTGCATGAACATTATGTCACTAATTAAACATGTCTTCTTGAATATAATGGCACTCTGGTGAATGTTTTAAACATATTTATTTCTTCATGGGTAATTAAAATACAAAAAAATGAAAATAAAAAATTCAACTTCTTAAAAGTATTGTCTTGGTAAAATTTTCTCAAAAACTACTTATCCAATTGTTTCCAAAATTTAGTATGTTATTGTCCACAGTTCATTTGGCAATAATGTTTGTTTGTGTTCAGATATGACTTGATTTATTTTTAAAAATTCGAATACCAAACATTCTGTCGAAAATTTTCCATACACTTTTTTTATTTCAAATACTATCAATAGCACAAAGATAAATTTACCTTATTATTATAGAGCTCCTTAAACTGCATATCCATGCCAAACATTATTCTCCTATCTTTCATAGCTTTAGAGAAAAGTGTACCAAAATATGAAAAATGTAAGTTGCGGGAAAAAAAAAATTACACATTAGCAGAACACAGAGACGCCATTTTTAAAAATCAATTTTTTTATGGGTTCAAGTGTCCAAAATCGACATTATAATATTACAGAATGATAAAATAGACCTTCCTGGATTTTTGAAGCAAAAACAAAAGTGTATTTTTTAACCCAAATAAGTACTGGGTGGCCTTAAGGGAGTAAACATTCCGAGTGTGTCTTCATTCAGAAGAACATAAAGGCATGGGTCGCGTACCGTAGATTTTCGGCAATAAAAGAACCTGAAACATGAAATAAGAGGAACCAGCAAAATTTGAAGCTCTTTTGCGAAGAGTCAAAATAGAGTACACGATTGCTGTTACTGATAAGCAGATTGTAATACAAAGAGTAATGCGGTTATATTGACGAAATCCCTCAATCCTACTTTTGAGCACGTAGATTTACGGCAATTGAAGAACCAGAAACATACAATTAGAAGGAACAGGAACATTTGTAGTCTCTTGCGAAGAGTCAAGGTTGACTATGCGATTGCTGTTACTGACTAGCAAATGGTCATATGTAAGGTTATATGGTTATAGTGACGCAATACCTCAATCTTTCTTTGAGTTCTCTTAATCGGCCGTGTAGTAGAGTATGCGAGTGAGGTTGTGTAACTTTATTACATTCTACAAGGTTTGTGATAAAACTCGTCAGACAAGACTTTGGCTTTGTGACATTTCATTATAATTCTTCCCAATATCATTGTACAGTGCGATCAGTATAGCATTGGGCATCGCGATCCTATGCTGTCCGTTCCCCGCCGGAAATGCGCCAGCAGTGATAGTGAAATCCCCGCGTCCCCGCGTCTGCTGTTCAATGCCATACTGATCGTACTGTATTTGAACTTATGGGAATATAAACTAATTCTATAGCTTAAGAGACCCGTGGACACAGCCGCAGTCATTAAGGCCCTCCAATAGTTCCTCTTGTAGTCAACTGAATCCAATTTAAATCTCAGATATCCTGTTCTCTTAAGTTTAATCAAATATTATCCTACCAGTTACATCTATATCTCACTAATGCACTTATCGCCACAAGGGATTCTCAATAAAATGATAAAAGCTATTACATTGTTACCCATTACAGATGCATGACTTTCCTAACTCGATCTCCTACATTAGATCTTGAAAATATTATGACAGTCATATCACTTTATGAGCTATTTATTTATTTATTTATTTAGCCTGGTGGAGTTAGAGACATGTGGCCTTCTCTTCCACTCACCAGGACAAACATATATTACATCAGAATATAGCAATCATAATTAACTCTAATATTAAATACTAAATGAAAATTTGATCAATAAGATAAATATTATTATGTTACGATCTATAATACAACCAGTTAATGATAGTTAAGATTAAGACTAAAACTAATAATAAAATGTATTCTAGCAAGATACATTAAATTGTTGGCAGATCATCCCTGTCTAATGTATATAAAAAGAACAAAGGAAAATAATGAGATATAGGAAACTAATTTTATGGTTATACAATATTTAAACAAATGAAAATATTTGTTAATTTTAATATTATTTTCATAAATAATTAAATTTATTAATTGTTAAAAGAATACTATCAGTGAGGTGTATAAGTTAGTTTGTCATTAAATAATTCTTTAGTTTGTTTTTTAAGGATGTTATAGTTTGACAGTATCTGACATAGGGCGAAAGGGAATTACATGTTTTGGCAAGTGAGACTGTACAAGATAATGAATAATATAGTTTACAGACGAGAAGAATGAAAGCAAGGGACGAAGGGGGGACACAGGGAATTGCAAGAGATACAATGGCTTATGGTAAAATCAAATGTTTCTATCTCTCTTCATATAAATCATCTAAGTAGATCGCGATTTCGAGACCATAATGGACTCATCTTCAGATTTATATGAGGAGAGGTCGGAAACATTTGATTTTACCATAAATTAAACCTTATAGTGATTAATTCCTGTAAAAGTTAAATACAATGGCTTACGACCTCATAATATAGGAACACTCCATGATGTCACTCACATCTGTAGTTTATTTCAGACGTATTCAATTTTATGTTTTATATTTTGTTTTACGGTAATTAAATTTGCTCTTCTTATTCAGTTTAATTATTTTATGTTTTAATGTTTGGTAGTTCACTGTGAGGTAAGGGTGATTATTACATTTTTTAATTGTGTCCGTCAGACTCGGATCCATCACGCCCGCTTAGCGTCTAGATGAAGGTAAGTTATAAATGCACAATCTTAATAAAATAAGTACAAAATAAATATAATAGCATCCAAAAATATTAGTACAATCCTTCATGATATAATGTGCTGAGTATGAAATACCTACTGCTTTCATACACTTCGTCTATGGACTATACACAGTGTGATGAGGAGGAATATCAAGGACAATGTACTGATGGGATCGAGTGTCAAGATTATATGTGTCGGAAGTCTTATAAAGAAGAATTAATATAAAATTATAGAACATTCACCTGAAAGGTCCGTCTCCTCAACTTAATCATCATTTAACTGTAGCGCTTTCGGGACTTGTCCCATCATCGGCAGGATTCAAAACTGGTGTTTCACTGAAGATCTGGTAGAGGGGGTTGCATGTATTGGGTTCGTTTTCGTTTATCAGGCTGTCGTTGTGAGCTGCTTTCATGATTTTCATCTCTTCGAGTACGTTTATCTTCGCTGGATTATTTTCTCTGTGCATTCTGACTTCAGTGAAACACCAGTTTTGAATCTGCCGATGATGGGACAAGTCCCGAAAGAGCTACAGTTAAATGATAATTAAGTTGAGGAGGCGGACCTTTCAGGTGAATATTCTATAATTTTATATTAATTTTGAATAAACCTCAACGGAACACATCATGAATCTTATAAAAGTTGATTATAAAGAAGAGTTCTTCATTGTGAACTTTACGCCGTCCTCCATTGTCATAATTTATCGGACCGAATATTCACTTCAGAATCCTATGTTCGAATACTTAAATATGATAGTAACATTAATTTCTTCATTTAAGTACAAATTAATTTCTTCATTTATAATATTTGGATCCTACATATTTGAACTTTTTCACTTTTTCATAAACGTTACTGCATAGAGTTATCCAGTCATAACATTCTATATTTTGATCATGGCGCACACAGAATGCTAACTAATTAAACATTTATATGCAATTTAAATCATGTATGTTCGTGAGTCCATTTTCCACTGAAGCAATCTGATTATATTTTCAGTGTCACAATGAATATATTTTAATAACATGAACATGTCAGAAATGAAGTTAATCCTCAACATAACATGACACATCGCGCAAAATCTCTTGCTGAAGCTTATACAATCGCAAATTACTTTTGTTCTTGAGCAACAATATTAAATTCCATTTGAATGTAATAAGATTCAAATTTTGAACTTGTTTTGGCTTAAGATTTATTGATAATTCCTGTAAAAAAATTATGACGTTAAGCTTCAAAATATTAATTTTAGTGGTCGACCTTGAGAATATGGAGCAGTAAATAATTAAGAGGTAAAAATCAAGATATTTAGGTTAAAGCATGTTGATCGATATTAACATAAAACAATACATTATTATTTTTCTTGTATACAATATTTGTTTTTGGATAATTGGTTTTTCTTTTCCTATGCCCTTTAGAATTTGTATTTCAATTTTTGTTAATCTACTATCTACTTTTTATCTTTTATTCGATAAATTTAGACTAAACAAACACATTATATATATATATATATATATATAGTAAGCATACTTTGTAAAACATATTTTTAATATCATTTAGTTACTAGACTAATATCCATCCATCCATAGTAATTCTGCCCGAGGGCAGGTCTTTCACTGTAATCATAGCATTTTTATGCTATGCTTTGCAGCTTTATTAGGGAATTGTAGGTGTGGTAGCTTCCCGTTCCTTTCCACACCAGTGAAGGATTATCATCATCCTTCAGCTACCACACCTACAATTCCCTAGTAAAACTGCAAGCATAGCATGAAAATGCTATGATTGCAGTGAAGGACCTGCTTCGGGCAGAATTACTACTTATGGATGGATTATTATTATTATTATTATTATTATTATTATTATTATTATTATTATTATTATTATTAAATGAATAGATTTATACTTACTGAAAAATAAACTCATGTTAGATATGTAAAATATACGTCGCGTTAGCCTGCATCATGACTAGCAGACCCGGGTTCGTATCCCAGACGTTTGAAAATTTTAATTGTAAAATGCTGAATCTCAGGTCTAGGAGGGGTGGTGGTATAACATTATTCACTGGATTATTCACCAGATGTCCGGAATAAAAATTGTACATTCCTCCACAGCACAATTGTTGAGAAGGTATGTGGTAATTTTGACAACGATTCGTCAGTAGAATGGGGACGTTAAGTTTAGCGATCCCTTAGGTGATTTTCGACACGACTAGACAATGAGCCGCACTGGGTTTAACCTTCTCCGTTCACTTTAGTATCTCAAACAAACACATTTACTCTATATAAACACTTAAATATACACTCATATCTGTATAAAATGTACATACACATTACCCTCATGACGTGGTCTGCTGAAATGGTGCATACAAATTTAAAATAGACCGCATTAATGTCATCTATCCGACTAGTTAAAACCTGAAGCACGAAAAATGCAGTGGGTGGCATTGGAGAACACACAGACTTCATTATTTTCTTTACTTCTTGTTCTTCCTTTCATGTGATAGACCTAGTGGTCTGTTACGTCTCAATCCAACGTTTGAAGGGTCTGCCCAAAGATCTCTTGCCTGGTGGCTGGTGATTTTAAGATTTGACGTGGTATTCTTGTTCTGTTCATTCTTCTTACGTGAGATTTCCGGTTGTTTCTATATTTTTGTACATATCCTGTGGCTGAATGTGTTTGTAATTCTTTGAGAATCTCAGAATTCCTTTTATGGTCTGTTCTTGAGTAACTTGCAGTACGTGTCATAAATTTCATTTCTGCCGCAGTTAGTCTTTATTGATCTACACTGCGAATTGTCCAGGCCTCACTGCCGTAACATAATATGGGTCTGGCCAGTGTTTCATAAATTATAGTTCGTGTGTGTTGCTGTACTGTGTTTGGCTTGAAAATATTATTTATAATTCCTGTTACTCTGTTACATTTTACAATTTTTTGACTAAAATATTTATTTTCTTTACTTTTACTTAAAATATTACATAAATCCCTAATTTAATAACACAAACACTATCTTAAACAAGTCAATGGGTTTGTATTTTGGAGATGATAATAAAGAAGACAAAATTAAAAAAAAAATAAGCAAAATTATCTAAAGTAGTGGAAAATACTCCATTTAATCAAAAGCCTGTTGTGAAAACAGGACAAATCATTGGATTGTAAAAAAAAGGAATATATAAAACATATTTTAAACCTAAATTAACTTCTGGGGTTGAAACATGGACAGTGATATAGAAGATTTTAAGTAGAATTCAAGGAGCAGAGATGAATTAATAATTTAGAAGAGATAGAAAACAGAACATTAAAGTAAGAGAAATTTTGAAGTTGTATAAATGGATTAACGAGATTCCCTCTGCCCCTATCTACTATCTATAAAGCTGTGGCAGTCCCCTTACTGGTAGTGAATTTTGGGTTTTAACTAAAAGCGAAGAGAAGATTATAGAAGCAACTGAAATGAGATTTCTCAGAATTGGAGGTGGCTGCAAACTTAGGCTATATATAAAAGAAGAAGTAAAGATATTAGAAATGAGCTAAATATTTTAAAAAATTTTAGATAAAATAAAAAAATCTAGAAAAAAATGGAAAGAACATGTTGAAAGAATGAATAATGGACGCATACCAAAAATTATACTTAATTACAAACCAAAAGGAGGCAGGAATGTTGGTAGACCGAAAGAGAGATGGATTCAACTTTTTGAATGAGAATCTATGAGACCGGAACAAGTCACATGGGTTTAATCCGTGATTGTTGATGATGATGATCGAATATTTGGTTTAGGATCCTATTTTCTAATATGTTTAGCTTGATTCCTTCAATTAAATTATGTAACCACTTTTCATACCCTTTTAAGTCTGTACTTTAATTTCCTCGTATGTATGACCTTTATCTGTTAATTTTAGAGTAATATTTATGTAAAGCTAAAAATTTACCAACAACAGATTTACGAGATTTTAGTAGATAACTATTGATCTGGACAACATGAAAAGGTTATTAGCGTTTCACACCAGATATTATCGAATGTCTCAAGTGAGAAGTTGTGAATGTCTTGATTTGCAAATGCGGAGTTGGTTTGGGCAACATGTTATGTGTTTGCTTGTTGCTGTCATTTGACGTGAAGGTCTAAACCTTAAGCTATCAAAAGGCGACTCCCTTCCGTATCAATTGACGTCTTCACCTTGATAAAACTGACATTGATAAATTGTGAGCCGCTTTTTGCAAAATGTCAGCAGCACCATCTTTTAAGAATCCATTTATGGTTGTGATTCTAAGTCCTCAACATTACATGTCACAATACCAGGTCGTGAACTTTGAGAAAACATGCTTGTACACATCCTACAAGCTTGTCTGAATAACATCTGTAAGTCAGTGAATCAATTCCTACCTATTACTTTACTCTTTTACTTAAGTTAGTTAGATAGTTGGTTATAAGTAGGGCTAGCATTCTTATCCCTTAAACTCGTAGTGTATCCTTTTGGATACATCAGTTTGTTTAATTAATTTTACATTTTATATAAATCAGAAGAAAACGAACAAAAAAGAAACCACTTAAATGTGTGTCTAATTATACAATATATCTAATAATAACAGTTACACAAGAATCCGTTTTCACTGCGGTCCGCCACATTCAAATAACTCATCATCATAGTACATTCGCGAATTTAGGCCATTTGTTGACCTGTTTCGGCCTCAAGAGAAACACCATCCAAAAGTATTTTGAGTGGACGTCCTGGTCTTCTTCTTCCTGCAGGTTGATATCTTAACATTTGTTTGGATATTCTGTGTTCAAATAACTAGGCCTAACAGAAGAAATTTGTGTTTTGCCAATTTAAGAGTTATGACACAGCATATATATTTTTTTTTGATAAGAGTGATATATTTCTTAAATATAGCTCCACAAATGCTTTTTTATATTAAAAAAAGTTCTTCTTCTTCTTAATCATAATTTGTAAGATTTTCCATCCTGTTTATTTCCAAAATCATTCCTAGGAGGAAGACTTATTGGATATGCGTTCACTGTCTATCCATCTCTTGGCTGTTCTTCACCTTTTGTTCTTCTCCCGTCCATTGGTCTATCTTATTTAGCTCTTTTTGCAAGTCGGTTGTCTTCCATTCTTTCTATATGACCTTTCCAATATTTTCGTCTATCTATAATGAATTTGGTTATGCATTGTATATAACAGTTGTCTGTTTGTTTAGTTTTGTTGTATCAGCCCTAGTTTCTGCTCCATGTCCGATAACTGGTCGAACTATCGTATCTTTCCACTTCTAATTTGCATATTACTGATTCTTTTGATATTGTTAAGCATTTAGTCTTATTCGTATCAAAAACTAATTGAATTAAAGTACTCTGTTGTCATATTTATGTATATTTGGCCATTTATATGTGGCAGAGCATATTATAGCAATTTATTGGTCATATGCGTCATATTTTCACTCTTTTAAGGGGTAAAGAACTTTTATCGTACAATTTATTTCTTCCGTGTTTATTTGAGTAGTTAAATTTCTCGGAATTTTGTTTCTTATAAAATCTATCTTCCTCTCCTATTTCGTTTTAATTCACAGTACGGACTTTTCCCTTATGTATATACCTGAGCAAATATTTATGTATTGTCCCTAGACAAGCAGGTAGCTATTGTTAATTTTAATAAAATAAAAAACATGCAACAATATTAAATTCCAGTTTGTTTCTCGTTTGTATTTTATTCTTAAATACATAGTTAATTGCCAAACTGATTTACTACTTGATTTTAAAACTGAAAGTATTACATATTTATAATATTATGACAATGTTTTACGTTACACTGCATATTTTGTAAATTTTAGGTCATAACTGCATATATATTTTTTGCATATTTCTTCTTCTTCTTCCTTTCCAGGATTAGGTCAATGCGACCTGTTCCGGTCTCAAGTCCATATATCGGTGGATTTTACGTCATAAAAATCCTAGCCGTAGCAATAAGTGTAGGTGATCTAGGGGTTAGGTTCCTTACCTCTGGTCCCCACAATCGCGAGTTCTAACCGGGTCGGGGTAGATGGATTTTTTTGATGGAAAAATCCAAGGGATAAGTCCACCGATAGTGACTTTATGTCGAGCATCCTGAGTTTGAAGATTTTCGGGCCCCTAAAAGAACGTCAAACCTAAATTAATGAATTGATTAATGTTTTATTAATTAATGATTTATTTATTTTACCTGATCGAGTTAAGGCCACTTCACCAGGGTTAAATTATACATATAATAACAATTATGAATCATCTAGAAATTGATTAATAATATATAATAGGCATAGCTACACAATATACAGATGTCAAGGTAAGAACAAAAAAAAATAATAATAATCTTACTTAATACTTAATACAGGTTTTTCTTTTTACAGCAGTTCACCCACTATCCCTCTCTCTCTCTAATAAAATAATAATAATAATAATAATAATAATAATAATAATAATAATAATAATTACTCACTGACTTTGAAGCCTATGTTCACGGCAGCGCGGACATAAGCTATCCGCACATCCCTATCCTGAGCTAATGTAATGACTATAAAATAATTTGTAATTTGGGCAAATAATAGGGTTGGTAAGCAAGAGCAAAATATAAAAGAATAATAAAAATATACCTAGAACATGGTTATTTATTATATTGTCTAAGTAAATATTCTGCTAGTGTTTAACTCTTTTTGAGTCGCGAAGTTCTTTATATAAGAGAGGAGGGCATTCCAGAGACGGGTGACTGAAACAAGGAAGGATGAGGATTGAGGAATAGTGAAATGTTCGATGTAGAGGTATAGCTAGAGTTACATTTTCTCTCGAACGTGTGTTTAGTATGTTATATAAACGATGCGACGATCTATAAGTTTATACAATTATCGTCACAATTCAAATCTGGACCAGAAAATTACAATTTTTGTGAAGAGGCGTG
>JASPKZ010007225.1:1635000-1767500 GCA_030220185.1 Diploptera punctata | reverse complement strand
AAAATGTTAGAAGTGAAGAATGCTATGTATTAAACTCACTTTACAAGTTCAAAAGGACTGGATTATTTAAATTTGCACTTAAACACTGTTGCAGGCGTTTGTTATTTCATGTTCTTGTTCTTTAGCTTCATGGAATTAGCCTTATAGACTTTTTCCACATTACGAGAGATTCAGTGAGTCCTGCCATCTGGAAAGACAATGCCCCTCTTCTACATCCTCTTAGTTTGTAGTTCATTAGGATATCAGGAGTCACTCCCCATACATGATCCTTACAATTTTTCTTACTTACTCACTGGCACTATCGAACCCGTATGTTCATGGCCGCGCCGACATAAGCTCTCCATACATCCCTATCCTGAGCTAATGCTTTCCAATCACTCCTTATATAATCTACTCCCTTCAAATCACAGTTAATGTTATTCTCCCACCACATTCTTGATCTACCAACTGGGCGTTTTCTCTCTGGTTTTCCCACAAGAAACTTGCATCCTTTCATTCCCCATACGTGACACATGTCCTGCTCATCGCAGTCTACGAGACTTAACTCTTCTTATTATATCTGGCTTTCTATAAAGACCATGTAGTTCATTGTTATGTAGTCTTCTCCATTCACTTGTCTGTTCATCTCTCTTCGGTCCAAAATTTTTCCTAAGTACTTTTATTCTCAAATACTTGTAATCTCCTTTACTCCCTTAAAGTAAAAGTCCAAGTTTCGCATCCATATAATGTAACTGATAGAATAATAGTTTTATACATTTCCAGTTTTTTAAAGGAGTTGGGACATCAAAAGTCTCTGTAATACATAATAGCACGCATTTCCAGAATTGAGACCATGTTTAATTTTTTTGCCCATCGCATTCCTATTTGTGATTATTGTTCCTAGGTATTTGAATTCAGCCATTTCCTCAAAATTTCCCTCATTTGTCATTAGCTGTCCATTTCTATTATATAATGTATTTATAACAATTTTTCTTAACGTTGTTTATTCTTTCTATGTTATTAAATCTATTTAGTTCTGTTCTTACATCTATCATTTGATTTTCATCCAGTAAGCTAAAATCTGTTACAGAACGTAAGATATTAATTCCTGCCTCTTAAATTTTTCTTTTATCTGCTGTGTTGTACAGTTATAACTTACATATGTTAAATATGACACATGCCATAATTTTATAGAATTCATTTTAGTCGTAAGGACTGGGAGGTTTTATTATTTTAATCTACGTCATATCGTTTCGCATTGTCTATAAAATTTTAAAATTATTTGTCATCTAATATACAGGATGTAACATAACTCAACGGCAACATTTCAGGAATGAGTTCCTCATATGGAGAGAATAAAAAAAGTGTACTACAACATGGGTTCGGAAATTGATAATTACAGAGTTATTCGAACTTTTATGAATGTTAGGTTATTAAGGTAAACAGTAGTTATTGACAGTCTGTTTTCTGTTGATTGTAGGCTATTGTGATGTACACAAATGAAGAATATGCCTGTATTGAGGCACAAGGAGGTCACTTTGACCATTTCATCTGACAGAACAGAGCGCTCCAACAAGTCCCTTGCATTTTTGTCGCCATGTACTAACATTCATAAAAGTTCGAATAACTCTGTAATTATCAATTTCCGAACCCATGTTGTAATACACTTTTTTTATTCTCTCCATATGAGGAACTCATTCCTGAAATGTTGCCGTTGAGTTATGTTACACCCTGTATAAAAATGAATGTTTGTTTGATTGTTTGTTCGTACTTCATGCGCGGCCATACCATTGATCCGATTTTGATGCACTTTTTTGCAAAATGTTCAGGAGAATGAACATAGGCTATAAGAGAGTTGTGATACTCAACCCCTTCACCCCTAAAAATCACCCTTTGTAGTGAAAAAGGTGTAATAAAGCCCCTACTTTGACGCTTAAATGGCTTACGCTACCTAAACCATAACAAATACACCAAATTAATGTACACAGAATTGAATAGCTTAAAACACTCTACAAAAAAGTATGCGACAGCATATGTTTATATTTTACGGATAACTCACAATAACCATTTTTGTCTTTCATTGATGCCAAGAATATCGGGATAAGTAGATTCCCGGGCGAGCGTTCTCTGCCATACCGTTCATCCGATTGAGATCAGGCTTTTTCAAAAATGTTCAGGAGATTCCGGGGATGAACATAGAATATAAAGAGAGTTCTATTACTCAACCCCTTCACCCCTAAAATCACCTTTTGTAGTGAAAAACGCGAAATAAAGTCCCTATTTTGATGCTTGAATGGCTTACGGTGCCTAAACCGTAACAAATACACCAAATTAATGTATACAGAATTTAATATCTCAAAAAATTCTACAAAAAAGTCCGCGACATCATATGCTTATCTTCTATGGATAACACACAATAACCATTTTTGTCTTTAATTGATGCGAAGAAGATCGGGATAAGCAGATTCCCGGGCAAGCATAACAGCGCACGGCTGGTGGTAAAAACACATTAACATTTTTTTAGGAGTAGCAGCGCACGCCAGGTATTAGCTAGTAATTTATAAGTCTCAACTTACTCTTAGTGGTATGCGTAGCATTGTTTGAGAACCAGCCAACAAGAGGAAGCAGAAATATTTCGTCACACAAGAAAACCATCTGCTAATGTGGGTTAAAAGTACTATTACCCTAATTTATAATTTAATTAAAATTAGAAAGAAATGAAATTCAAACATTATGATGATAGACCTATAGAGTTTTGCAAGAGTTGCAAAGTGGGGCGGTGTTCACACCCACAGAAACAGAAGTTGAAATTGTACACAGAGTGATAAAGCCCACACTTTGACACGTGGGGCTAAAACAACACGACCTATGGAGCCACTTCCAAATACGGTAGTCCTTATGTATAGCTTCTGTTTGACTTCTTTAAACATTGCAGAAGTTCCATAACTGTGGCTCTCATGTCATACGTGAGACCTTATCATAAATTTGCTCGTCACATGTCATTCTTAATATTACTACAAGCAAATATTACATTAATGTTAGGAAATTGGTTTGGACAGAACCATTTAAAATTCATATTCGAGAAATCATTCATATAAATTTAAATTAATGTAATTTAATTTTAATTTATCGAGATTTTACTCAGTCGTAAAGGGAAACATTTGTTTCAGAGATAGCTGGACAGATAACTGTGCTATATTTTAAAACATGTATTCAATCTACCCAATTTACCAATTAAACATTGAAAAAGTCAACATGTTTCAACAGCGAAGCTGTCATTTTCAAGACTAAATATTGTCAACAGCTTCGCTGTTGGAACATGTTGACTCTCAATTTTTAATTGGTGAATTGGGTACATTGACTACGTTTTACAATATTTTATCACCAAGAAGATCATTAGTTTATTAAATGTTATATTTTATTTAATAACGCTCTTTAGCTAAGGTCATTAGCGTCAGAATTCAAATCTGGGAGTGAAAGGGCCAAATTTTGATCAGAGCCCTCTTTTTCAAGTTTGAATTTACTACGCATAACGCATATCTACGATAAGCGTCTGACCTTTGTTTCCCTCCCGAAAGAACCAATAGTCAGGATTTTTATACCCTGAAAAATCTAACGAACCCGGTCAGAGTTGAACCAAAGTGAACCCGTGAACCTTGAAACCAAAGGCTGGCAGAATAGATCGTTTTTAGTGTCAAGGGTCTATTCCATGGAGCGACATACTATATTCCTCTACATCGAACATCTCACTATTCCTCATCCTTCCTTGTTTCAGCCACCCGACTCTGGAATTCCCTCCCCTCGTATATCAAGGTCTGCCCGACTCAAAAACAGTTCAAGAAAAAACTCACTACATATTTCCATAGACAATATAATATATAACCGCATTCCATGTATACTTTAATCATTTCTTTACATTTTAAACTTAATTTACCAAGCCAATTATTTAATCAAATTATTGGTTATTATTATTATTATTATTATTATTATTATTATTATTATTATTATTATTATAAACCTTATTTATTCCCATTGTCAACTTTATATTGTGTAGCCTGCCTATATATATATATATTATATATATATATATATATATATATTATTTATTATAAATCATGTAGATAGGCCTAATTCATAATAATTGCTAATATATGTATAATTTAATCCTGATGAAGTGGAAGAGTAGATCTTATGGTCTTAATTCCACCAGGTAAAATAAATAAATAAATAAATAAATAAATAAATAAATAAATAAATAATAGGCCTATAACGTGTCATGAAATATTAAAAATAATAAAATAAGGAATAAAATAAATAAAGCAAGGAAAGCCATTTTAAAATTGAAAATATTATTACAAATGTAATTTACGTCCTAGATAAAATGTATGTGTACATACAAAATACTGAATATAGTTGTTATGCAGGCAGAATTTTCATTATGTACACCTTAAAATACCAATTAGATTTAAATAATAATAGTGATCGACAGTACCTGACAAGACTGGAAAGTGGGTTCCATGCTCTAATCTTAGAAAGATTCAAAGACTCAGAGTATAAGCATGGCCTGTGCTGTAGTATCGAAAGTAAATAAATACAGTGTTAGTCATAAAATCTCACATCGGCATCGGCCACGTATAAAACGAGTGAAAAAATACAATCTAAATCGATCTGGCCTCTGATAGATCACAAAAAAATCAACTACCGTACCTACATCAGATGATGATTGATTAATTTTTAACCTTTTTAATGTAATATATTTACTACAATCCATCTTGCAACGGTAAAATACATGCTACAGGCTTATACATACCACATCACTAACATATTACAATGTAATATCGTTGGAGACCATAAGTTCCTTATACCAAAACACTCAACTAACAACACTGAAGAAAATGATTAACATTTTTCGGGCTGATAGGAGTGATCAAAAGTCGCTGTTGCGGACAGAAGTTTCATCTCCGGGCGCAGGAGATATTTTTAATGGCTTAATAGATTCCGAATTGGCGAATGCCGAGCTTCATTCATACGCTGAAGCTGTATCCTGCAGCCGAAGACGAAACATCTGGATAAACAACCCTTCATTCTACAATAAACTAAATAGTTTTCGGCAGAATTCTGTTCAAATCTATATGAGTGATAAAGATGACGATGGTATATTTATAAAATAAATACGCGATATTTGTGAAAAAAATCTATAAATTATTGAAACTAAGGAAGAAAAAACTAACTGGAATTGCGAAAAAGTAATCATGTATGAGCTACATTCTGCAATGCAAGGCAGTTTGCTGTTCCGGATGACATGCTGAGGGGAAGGAGACAGGAAGAGATATTTCTGTCTGTGATGGGGTGGAGATACTGGACACTCCCTGTGTCAGAGAGCCGCTTGGGTGTAATAACATGCAAGAAGCCTGGACCACCAGCAGAGATCAGCTACTGTACAGCGTCAGTCATAAAATCTCACATCGGCATCTGGACTTATCATCACTCTTAAGTAGCTACGTATAGAACGAGTATAAAAATACAGCGTTCTCTAGACTTAATAATAGAGGAAATTATATTCAGTATCTCAGGTAATAGTTTCACTTACTTACTTACTCACTCACTGGCACCATACATCCCTATCCTGAGCTAACGTTTTCCAATCATTCCCTGTGTAATCTAATTCCCTCAAATCATAGTTAATGTTATTCTCCCACCTCATTTTTGGTCTACCAACTGGGCGTTTTCCCTCTGGCTTTCCTACAAGAAGCTTCCATGCAAGTCTTTCATTCCCCATACGTACAACATGTCCTGCCCATCGCAGTCTACAAGACTTAACTGTTCTTATTATATCTGGCTTCCTATAAAGACCATGTAGTTCACTGTTAAGTAGTCTTCTCCATTCACCTGTCTGTTCATCTCTCTTTGGTCAAAACATTTTCCTAAGTACTTTATTCTCAAATACTTGTAATGTCCTTCCCTCCCTTAAAGTAAAAGTCCATGTTTCGCACCCATATAATATAACTGGTAGAATAATAGTTTTATATATTTTCAGTTTAACGTTTTTTGAAAGGAGTTGGGACATCAAGAGTCTCTGCAATGCATAATAGCACGCATTTCCAGAATTGAGCCTATGTTTAATTTCTTTGTGCATCTCATTCCTATTTGTGATTATTGTTCCTAGGTATTTGAATTCAGCCACTTCCTCAAAATATCCCTCATTTGTCATTAGCTGTGGTAATAGTTTCACGCTTCAACTTATTTGATCATATCACGTCTAGGTTCTTTGTGTATGCAACTGTAAATTGTGCGGGTTTATTCATACTTGTAGGGCCAGCTCGTATGTCTTCTGTAAATTCGCTGGCATTCTAATAAACTGTGTGAAACGATGATTGGTGGTAAAATGTCACGTGGTATTGCAATTTAGTTTTCATTTGCGTTGAGACAGGACGTATTGTTACTGTTGTTAATATTAATTTTCAGAACTGTAAACTATGAATCGATGACTGGTGGTAAAATGGATCGTGGCAACGAAATTCCAATCCAGCGTTTGCCTTGATGACTGCGAAATAACGTATTTTTTAGATAGATGGATCATCGGTTGATTAATGTCTTTGACAACGTCCAATTCCTAATAGCCAATTTTGTCGGTCCATCCAGTCTCCTGGTAGTAGATGTTTCTCCTTCGTGTATAAATATATTCCCTGACACCAGGAGGTTTTAGGTCTTCCTCTGCCTGAGGGAAGACGAGGCATAGGAACGTATTTTTTAATAGTGGTTATGCTCCTTGCCTCTGGTCCTGAGGGTCGCGGGTTCAAACCCGGCCGGGATCGATGGATTTTTTAGGATGGAAAAATCCAAGGAGCAAGTCTTCCGGGAGGGACTTTAAGCCGTGGGTCCCGAGTCTGAAGATTTTCAGGCTCGTAAAAAATACTTAAGCCTGAATGAAAAGGCCTCTAAGCAAAATTTACCGAATTTTCCCGTCCTAGTACTACCTTGGTTTCCTAGATGTCAGTATGAGGCGGAACGCTGACCACGGACCACTAAAAAAAATGGCATCTATACGAAAACAAGTGTAACTAAATTAGTATGGTTCAAATTCTTCCGTGTAGGAGAGAGCGCCTAAATCTCTGTAAAGGGAAAACAAGGGCTTACAATACAATATTACTTTTCAAAACCTATTCCATTTATTCGCTAATATAATTAATAAAACAGCAAAAGGTACATAAAGTTCTTAGGAACATTTTTGGACCAAAGAAATGTGAACATACAGGCGAATGGAGAATTCTGAATAACAGTAAGCTACATAATCTCTATAGGAAGCTAGATGTAATAAGAATAGTTAAGTCTTGTAAGCTGCGATGGGCTTGGTACGAATGGGGAATAAAATAGGTGCATGGAAATTCCTTGTAGGAAAACCAGAGGAAAGTTCCCACTAGATAGGTCAATAATGAGATGGGATAATATTAACCATGCTTTGAGGAATGATTAAAAACATTACCTCAATATAGGGATATGTGGAGAGCTTATGTTCTCGCGGGTTGCATGGTGCCAGTGAATGAGTAGCTGATTAATTAACAAGGAGTATATAATTACGTATCTCTAGAGATACTTCCGGGTAAAAAAAAGTATTTCTCACATTTAAATATTCTTTCTCTAAGTTGCGGGAGAACAACTTTCACAATACGGAATTGATTATCGTGAAAAAGACAGAGGTGGATTGGGAAAGTTCTGGAATGCAATAACTGTGTCAAAAAGTTGTTCTTACGCAATTTATGAAAATACAAGTATCGAGAAATACATTTAAAAACTTAATATCTCTTCCCATATTTAAAGTGGTTCACATTTGCAATAAAATTTATAATATTTACACTTTGATTGTAGGTACTTATAAGAGTATAAAAGGGCGTTTGAATTGGCCCACATAAGACAGGTGGGCCGTTGTGTTCTTGCAATAAATTTGCACGTATGAAATATTATGTATGTATGGAGCATGTAGTTAAATCTCAGCGTGAAGAATAAGATAGCGAACATAAATATTAACAAGACATGCGGCAATACAGTAATTCCATACGCGTCATTATCTTAAACACCGTGTCTAATGATGGGTAAATTAAATGTTCTTTAATTGGCTAACTTAACATTATAAATTGCCGGATTAAGTATCTACATTATAATTACTACCATTCATGTATCAGATATAGAGTGTGTTTTCAGATATGATCTCAGTGCAATGGAATTTAATGGACTCCGTAAAGAGATTTTATCTTTCTCAATCGAGAGAAAATGATCTCATATGGATACCGCATTCTGTTTTCAATAGCTACAATTAATTCCAGCTTTAAAAATAGTTATTACAGAATATTTCAAAGTTAAGATTTTGTTATGAATTTCCTGTCATATATTTATGTAATGTAAGTCATACAATATATAACTTTGCAAATAGAAATCATAGTGGCCTATTCAAAACGTAATGTGATTAATGATAGTATATGCTAACACAGCAATTAACTATATTTATTATTTTTATAGATTTTATATTTCGCCTGCTTATAAACAGGTTGCTTTAACTCCACTTAAAAAAAACTTTTCGCTATCCATAATATTTTAATACCCTTTCTATATTTTTTTTTCACATAAAATTAGACATTTTATGGTAAAAAAAAGTGTTAAAACCCTTTCCGCATAACAGTGAATTAGGTAGTATCAAAACTCTCCTGAAAATAAAATAAATAAATTAAGTTGATTAAATTATTTTTAGTCTGTTCATCTTACCTCAGTATTAATGTTGATTTGTACTTGTGTTGTTTTCCGTTATTCACAACACAAACGCAATTTCTGGTTTTGTTTTCTTTGTACTTCAAGTACAAATCAACATTAATATTGAGGTAAGATGAACAGACTAAACATAATTTAATTAAAATAACCTCAAAATATTACTTCCTAAAATAAAATATTAATTACAACTACTTAAGTTACCAGGAAGAAAACAAAACCAGAAATTGCGTTTGTGTTGTGAATAACGGAAAACAAGATGAAGTACAAATCAACATTAATATTGAGGTAAGATGAACAGACTAAAAATAATTTAATTAAAATAACCTCAAAATATCACTTCCTAAAATAAATTGTTAATTAACTTAGAATAACCTGGTTCAAAGCAGGCGAATCCATATTAAATTACATTCATGTTTATATTAAATTGAGTTCATGTTTTGTTTCTCTCTCTCTCTCCTCTCTCTCTCTCTCTCTCTCTCTCTCTCTCTCTCTCTCTCTCTCTTCTGTGTATTTCAAAGGAAATTTCTACGGATGCTTCATTATATTTAAACCCATTTTATATTGTAATAAATATTTCGTACATTTTATTTTCCCAATCAAAAACATGTTTATGATTGGATAACATTGGCTCAGGATAGGGGCTGAGGATAGGGATGTGAGGAGAGCTTAGTCCGCGCGGACACGAATCTACGGGTTCGATAATGCAAGTGAGTTAGTTAGAAAATTAGAAATGTTTGGTTTTATTAGGATCGGAAATCTAATGGAATACCAATGTTTTAATCTTTCTTAATAAGATTAAATAGATTCTGTCTCATAAGCAATATGGATTTTTAAACAAAATTTTATTTGGATGTTTTTCCGGCAAAAAATGGAACTAATTAAAACTAGATACCATTGGATTCTAAGGTGTTGAGCCATCTTTCAGCGAGGTTTATATTATTTATCCGCGACGGTACCAGTCTCTGGTTTTTTGTTACGAACTATCATTTGAGACCCACTTTTACACTTCAACGTTTACAAGGATTTTGAATATCCCACAAGAAATAGGCTTTGGATCGAAATTAATCGTAATATGAAGGCGCAAGATCAGGGCTATATGATGTGCGGGGTAACAGTTCGATTCCTCCCAATTCCCGAGTTTTCGTAATGGTTGTTCGTACAGTAAACTATAGGGTCCGTTCGGATTTAAACCCGCAACTCTCAAAATTTCATGAATGCGTTACAGTTTTAGATAATACAGTTCTGTATCGACTACACGTCCGTTTGGAACAAACTCCCAGTGAAACACACCTTAAAAATTCCACCAGGAACATATATTATATTCAAAATTAAATAAAAATGTTCTACTTATTCATTTCAAAGAAGATCCCTATACACGTGAAACGGTTAATATCATAATATTATATTAACATTTGCCTCAAGATTCGCTAGGTTAATACCAATTTAATAACCATAAATTGTTTGTATTATTATTTTTTAATTCATAAACAGAGGAACTTTATAGTGAACCAAATATAATAAGAATAGTTAAGTCTCGTAGACGTCGATAGACAGGGCATGTGGCACGAATGGGGAATGAAAGAGGAGTATCAAATCTTCTTATAGGAAAACCAGAGGGAAAGCGCCCAGTTGGTAGAAGAAGAATTAGGTGGGAGAATAATGTAACCATGATTTGAAGAGAAGCAGATTATACAGGGGATGATTGGAAAACATTAGCTCAGGATAGGGATGTGTGAAGAGCTTATGTCCATGCGACCATGAATTTGTGGGTTTGATAGCGCCAGTGACTTAGTTATTATTTTTAATTAATTTAACTGAAACAATAGTTAAACTAATATGTTTTATAAACACCACAATGAGGGATTTAGTGAATACGGCAAAGTCATTATATGACTTGTTTTGTGTGTGTAAATGAGAAACAGGTGGTCTGCTCTCTCCGCTTTAGGGTCTTATTATTTACCCTGTTCGGGTTGTTTACAAAAGTGTTGTTTGAGAACTTTTGTGGGTTTTTTGGGTTGTGAAAAATAAGTTTGTGTTATGTCAGGCCGCAGTGAAGAGAAGCTGTGTTGAGGAATAGACATAGTTGGGAGAAAGTGAAACGATTTTGAGGATTAAATTTGAGTTCTAAAGAATTTTATGCACAGGGAGAGATAAAAACCGAGAAGAAAGCTGTTAGTTATTTATGTATATGTGTAGTAGATGGAATTTATTTGTAGTTTATCTATTGTAGTGTAGCTTTAGTGTCAGTTTTTTATTAGAATTATTTTGTAATTATGGGATAGTATTTAAATGTGTTATTTATTGTCTGTGTTCAATTCTGGAAATGCATGCTATTATGCATTGCAGAGACTCTTGATGTCCCAACTCCTTTCAAAAAACGTTAAACTGAAAATATATATAAAACTATTATTCTACCAGTTATATTATATGGGTGCGAAACATGGACTCTTACTTTAAGAGAGGAAAGGAGATTACAAGTATTTGAGAATAAAGTACTTAGGAAAATGTTTGGACCAAAGAGAGATGAACAGACAGGTGAATGGAGAAGACTACATAACAATGAACTACATGGTCTTTATAGGAAGCCAGATATAATAAGAACAGTTAAGTCTCGTAGACTGCGATGGGCAGGACATGTTGGACGTATGGGGAATGGGAGACTTGCATGGAAGCTTCTTGTAGGAAAGCCAGAGGGAAAACGCCCAGTTGGTAGACCAAGAATGAGGTGGGAGAATAACATTAACTATGATTTGAGGGAAGTAGATTATACAGGGAATGATTGGAAAGCATTAGCTCAGGATAGGGATGTATGGAGAGCTTATGTCCGTGCGGCCATGAACCTACGGGTTCGATAGTGCCAGTGAGTACGTAAGTAATTGTCTGTGTAGTGTAATGTAGTATTTAAATGTTTTTTATGTCATTTTATGTAGGTGGAAATTGTAACGTACTGATCTTATTAGTGAATTGTATGAGAATTTTCAATTTTTTGTTCATGGAGGGATCAATTTTGCCCATTTGGACAGACTTATTGAAAATTTTGTTTGAATGTGAGTTAATGGCGGTGTGTTTTCCATATGTTGGGGCTGTGTTGTTGACTTTACAACTGCTGACACATATTGAATTAACTTTGTTTCAAGCTGCTCAGTTTTCTTGTTTACGTGTGTCGTTATATGACTCAACAATTAAAGAGGCTATAACTAACAAAATTAAAAAGTTACGTGGGAGAAGGGGTAAAATTAGTAGTAGCATGGTCTCCGAACGTGGGAGTACTACCGGAATTTCAGTGTATTGGTGTGGCAGTGATTGTGAAACTGCGAAGCAGACAACCGTAATGCTATTCAATGAAGATGACTTTTTAAGGCGGTTGTTATGCAAATATCAAACAAGATATTTCAATAGAATCCCACGCTGAACCGCAGATACGCTGCTTAGATATTAAAATTAATCTCATTATCGAGTGTTATCAACTTGAAGAAGCAAATCATCTTATTGAGCTAACTTCACGCATGTAGTAGATATTCAATTTCATTCATAAAAGTTGCACAGATTGCAAAGGTAACATTAGTTTGTAAACATCACTAAGAAATATTAGTATATTATTGTAACAGCTGCTCTTAATATATTTATATATTCTCTAGGGTTTTTCACGTCTAGAAAATTGCACTTCTCTTATGGAGAAATACTTGCTAATAAACGTGTTCTTTTATGTAAGAATGAGTTTAAAGCAAGGTTTTAATATAATAATAAACATGAAAGTTAAAGTTAAAATTTTTGTATTTTAAAATTCTTTTAGTATTTAAATATAACTTAAATAAATAAAAATATCTAAATAATCCATTGTTAGTTATTGTTGAATAAAAATGTCTTAATAATAATCATCATCATCAATGCAAGTATTAGGCCGTGTGGCCTGTTACGGTCTCAAAGAGGAATTTTCCATCCAGCGCTTTTTTGGACGTCCCAGCGATCTATTGCCTTGGTGGCAGTAGCGAAGTATGGCTTTTGGAATTCTATGAGACGGCATTCGCTGAAGATGGGCTCTCCATTTGTTCTGGTAGTTTTGTATGTCTTAATAATAATTAAAGATATTTTACTAGATAACGATTTTTGTAAAGAATGCTTTTAAAATTTGTTTTCATTCATTGTGGCCAAAATTGTAAATCCTTCTATTATAACAGTAATAAAAACATTTGAATAACTTCATTATTCTTAAACGCAACGGATGCGATGATCTACACGGAGTAGACAGCAGCCAGATACGACCTCAGACACACCGTGACAAGAGTCGCGGTCCATGGTTTCCACCATATGATAGGCGCAACAGTGAAGCGGCATAACCCAGAAGAAAATTGCAAGTGCAAACTATGTGGGACGCACTGCGACCGATATCACCTATTACAGTGTAAAAACACAGGAACGTCCATAACATACTTCTGTCTTCTTCTTCTTCTTCTTCTTAAACTTAATTTGTAGGATTTTCATCCTGTTTATTTCCAAAATCACTCCTCGGAGGAAGACGTATTGGATGTGCACTTCTGTAAGACATGAAAACAATTATTTCAACACATGGTCATTGGCTGCAATAATACCTATTATTATTATTATTATTATTATTATTATTATTATTATTATTATTATTATTATTATTATTATTATTATTATTATTATTATTATTATTATTATTATTATTATTATTATTATTATTATTAAAGTAAGCTTTGATTGGATATTAAAACAATTATCTTTCTGATTTAACAAATCAAATTTGTTATTCTAATAGCAGCCAAATGGCCATTAAGATTAATACAAGATTTTACTCTTTGTGCTTTGCATATTGATTTAACGATTTTGTCCTTTTTGTGCACAGTTCGATATGGTAGCGTTCACATGTTTTGTTGCACAATGTACACTCGCATGATTGGTTTGGTTCATGGTATGTTTTGGTTTTGCAGATGAGATGGTGAAATCCACGGACTGCCAGTCTTATTTATTACGTGTCGCAATTCCAAGTTTTCTCTCGTCCATTCTCGGTCCATCATTGCTCCTGTGCCGTAGAATTCTAATGGAGTTTCTTCTCTTTTCTTCCTAAGTTTTGTTAGAAGTTGGTCCGAAACTTTTGTACTAGGCAAGATCAATTTTGTCCTTAGGTCTTCAATGAAAAAGGTCACCCTTGAGAGCAAATATACAAGTCTGGATCGCGTGTTCTTGGAGACTCCAATTGCCTTCTTTAAATAAGCGGCTTTTATTTTCTCTAGTGTTTCTAGGTCAGTCACTGTTAGATGTTCTCCGATTATCTCTATCCTGTAAGTTAGTATAGGGATTCAACTTTATATTTAAAGAAAGTAACCAATAGAATTTAAAAATAACTATGTTATGTAATTATGTTCTTTAAAATTATAAAATAATAACACTAGTCATTCTGTATAAACTTTCACCAAGGATAGAAGCAATGAGAGCTCTCCTGACAAAATGTAAATATTTAATTCAAGAAAAGAATAAAGTAAAATCCAATATTATAAAAAGAAGAATAATTATTTTTAAGAAAAGAAAATAATTTATTTTTAATTGACAGTGAAGAAACTGCATTTACTTAATCTGCTGGGAACTTAAGCAGTGGATAAATTTACAATTATTTCTACAAGAAACATCTTTATGATTTTGAAACATTTTCCCAACCTCCAGTGTATTAACATCCGACCCTAAGAAGAGAATCCGGCTCTACCGAAAATTAAACCCAACCTGAACCAGTAATACTTTTTGGGACACAAATCCATCTTCAAAATATCACCACAATGTGGGGCATGAAGTGATCTCCTCCTTCGCTAACTTCATGCATGTAGTAGATATCCAATTTCATTCATAAAAGTTGCACAGGTTGCAAGTAAAGTAAAGTAAGTAAAGTGATCCCACTATAAGCCTCGGGATGCCCTTGGGGTAGTGGGAGGTTAAGGCTCCCACTTTTCTAGACAATCGGCACTTCATGTCAACCGGGTTGTCAGCCTTGCATGACGGCCGCCTTTACCCATAGAACAAGCGTCTGGTACTCATTTCCGTTAGAGACTGAGTTGACCCCAAGGCCATAGTGCCGCCAGAAGGTTTGAGTCAGTTTAAAAATCCTGACCCCACCGGGACTTGAAACCCCGACTCTCCGGCTTGTAACGCAGTGCCTTAACCACTACAGGTAACATTAATTTGTAAACATCACTAAGAAATATTAGTATATTATTATAACAGCTGCTCTTAATATATATATATTACACTAGGGGTTTTCACGTCTAGAAAATAGCACTGCTCTTATGGAGTAATACTTGCTAGTAAACGTGTTCTCTTATGTGAGATTGAGTTATTGGTTAATTTATTTAAAATAAATAATTTGAATAAAACGGACACTGAAAAATATAAATTTGAGTACACAAATTACAATTTTACAAAATTTGTCAGTGCCTGTCTTAACATATGCAAGTGAGAATTGGACTCATAACCATTCAGACAGAAGAAAAATAGAAATTGCAGAAATGAAATTCTTACGTTCAGTAGCAGGTGTGACAATTTTTGACAGAAAAAGAAATAAAGATATTAGAGAAGACTTAAATATTTTAATTTAAAAAATAGAGTTGACAATATGAGAAACAACTGGTAAGAACATGTTAAAATAATGTCTACAGATAGAATCCCCCAGCTGTTATTAAAGTACAAACCAATAGGACATAGAAGTGTTGGACGTCCATTTACTAGATGGGCAGATTCGTTAAATCCCATTGATGTAAAAACAGGCTAAAAGGCCTAATTTCATGAAGTAGTAGAAGAAGAAAATAATTTAGTTAATTAGCTTCACCTACAACTTTGCCAAGAATATGGGTGTCCGATTTATGAAATAATTCCGTCATTGGAACTATAATATTATCACCCGCATATTTAATAAGTCCACCGCTGTGGTCTCGAGGTAGTGTGCTGCCTTGTCACGCAGCGGACCCGAGTTCGATCCCCGGTCGGGGCAGTTTTTCTGGGGAGGTTTTTATCGGGGTATTTCCTTACCTGTAAGACAAATGTCAGGAAAACATTAAGGCCCAAACGGTCCCCGAAATCATATGGCCATCATCATCATCATCATCCTTCACCGGTGTGGAAAGCAACGGGAAGCTACCACACCTACAATTCCCTAATAAAGCTGCAAGCATAGCATGAAAACGCTATGATTGCAGTGAAGGACCTGCCTTCGGACAGAATTACTATGGATGGACATTTAATAAGGGAAGCGCCGTAGCGTAGTGGTTAATGCACTGCGCTACAGGCCGGAAGGTCGAGGGTTCGAGTCCCGTGGGGGTCAGGATTTTTAAATTGACCCAAACCTTCTGAAGGGCACTAAGGTCCTGGGGTCGACTCAGCCTCTAACTAAAATGAGTACCACACGCTTGTTCTGGGGGTATAGGCGGCCGTCACGCAGGGCTGACAACCCGGCTGACATGAAGTGCCGATTGTCTAGAAAAAGTGGGAGCCTTAACCTCCTACTACCCCAAGGGCCTCCAGAGGCCTGTAATGGGATCACTTTACTTTACATATTTAGTAAAGCTAGGGGGTGAACTCAATTGCTAGATCAGCGGCTAGCGGAGATATCATTGAATCATCCTTTTTCAACAAAATTTGGATGTAATTATATTTTCCATTTCTGTCACTCAATCTGCGGCGTCAAGTGGCAACATCTTTCCCATAAGAGCAATTTTATAGACATGAAAAACCTTATAGCGAATTCTGAAGGAATGAAGTTATTGACGTTGTTCTCATGAACATATTTAAAAAAAAATCACATATCTCCACTCATCCAATCTAGTAAAAATCCAAAATTACCATAACAAAAATGTGTATATATATATATATATATATATATATATATATATATATATATGGTATGATAAGAATCCGGGTTCGAATCCCGTCCAGGCATTTATTTTTCTTATCATACCATATTAAGCTTGCAAGGCTTGCATTGCTCAATGTTAAACATTTAATTATAACATATATATATATATATATATATATGATAAAAATAAATGCCTGGACGGGATTTGAACCCGGAACTCAAAATAAGTGTTTGAATTGGATTCGCCTGGTGGTGTAATGGATAATACGCTGAGGTACGTGTTTGAATTGGATTCGCCTGGTAGTGTAATCGATAACACGCTGGGGTACCGACCCAGAGTTCCGGGTTCGAATCGCGTCCAGGCATTTATTTTTCTTATGTCATATTAAGCTTGCATTGCCCAATGTAGAAAATTTAATTATAACATATATATATGTATATGTATAGGTGTGTGTGTGCGTGCGTATTTCAAATCTCTAGTGGCAACAATTTTTTTCGGAACCAAACTAGACATACACCAATCAATTAAAAAGCAAGGTGGAGTTCGTTAACCGCCAAAATCGAACTATTAGGAGTATGAGTTCAAGAAATGTTTTAAAATTTGTCTAGCAGTGTCGCAATTTTCGATTTTTCGCAATGAAACTCAGTATATGCTATTAGGCAAAACGAGTAAGGTACATTCCAAACATAAGAGAAATAGGAAACCATTAGAAGTGGATATTTACCTAAAATCCGAAATTAGAAAATCTCTTTAGCAGTCGCCATGTTTACAATTGTTGCAATGTATCTTAAATTGGCAATGTATCCTATAAGACGTACTAGTTATTTATTTAATATTTTTAATAAAGCAATGGAAAATTAATCTGTAGAAATTGTTTAAATTTGTTTCAAGAGTTACAACTAAATCCAATAGCTAATTACACTGGTCAACATGATTTTTGTCTCATGAGTACCAATAGTTGTACTTCATGCAGTTTTTATCGTCTTTTCAAATATGTATTCGGAATTTCTCCATCACCCACAGTTTTATTTCAATTTCAATTAATGGATTTAAATCATTATTTTTTAATAAACGTTTTTTCGTCCATTTATAAATTGTAAAATAAAACGGGGAACACAATCATCAGGAGATTCTAGCTATGGAAAATCAATATCAATGTATATCAAGGCACATGGAATCCTAATATGCTGGCCGATTATTGTTGGACCGTCAAGAGGGATGCTCCACAGGCGAAATATAGCAGAAAATCGTCATTTCTACGTGAGCCCGAATGTTCGAATATTGTGTAGTTATGAATGTAGAAAATATTAAAGTGTTTGAAATTATAAAAATCTGTCTCTCGGAAACCTTGCGTGATGGAGAAAAACCGATATCATATTTGAATTCAGGAGAAAAAATACTATCAGAATCACATATTTTTCTTTCTGAGACAAAAAAAAGTTTATTTTTTGTTCCTCAGTGTTATTGTTATGCTTGGTTTATCACTGTAGCCCAACAGTTTTAAATACACTAACATAAGAAATTGAGTTTTTCTAATTTAAGGTTTAACAAAATAAATTTATATTTCGTAAACCAGAATCACCTAGCCATAAATTCAACTCGCTCGATGAGGCATTCATTTAGTTATACAGTTCCAGCAATTCGAACTTTATAAATCAGATAATGAACTCAACATTCAAGTAAAGATTTCGTAAAAAAAAACAGACAAATATATAGTCATGTAAAAGAAAAGATAGGGAACACATTGTCACGAGTAATTTCCAAATCATCGATAAATTCACGAGTCACCAGGTGACGAGTGAATTTATCTAGAGGATTTGAAAATCATAAGTGACATTTGTTAGGTCTATATAAAGAATAAAATTAAGCTGTTTACTCAAAAATCATTATTTAAATGTAGTTACCGGTATTTTAAAATATTTATATACTTAATGTAAACGGCGATGTTTGAAAATAAATCAGACATGTGGGGTTGTGTATATTCACTGCAACTTTGTCATATTTATTGCCAAATAGGAGCGCAATATTGTAAGAATGCACCCAAGTGGAGAAATAATTATACACATCGAACTGTATATTATAATCAACATTATAGATTATTCATTAATTTTTTATTAAACAACTCAGTAAAATCACGGAATCTGCTCATTATTTGCTGTATTCAATGTATTTGTTGGAGAAAAATAGTGCTCTGAGCTGTTCAGAGTATTATAAAGGAGGAGCTTCCTTTTTTCACAAAACCAGGAGCTGATAAAGAGAAATCGATAAAGAGCGATGTGAAACTTGATGTTATTGGTTGTAAAACAAAATTCATTGAAACGTGATTGGTCATTGACTACCATTTGGGGCATGAGTTGGATAATCAATGAAAATACTAGAATGGATGGCAATTTGTATAGTAAAATGTTAAAATCCGTGCTTGATATATCAGTCATTTAGTTAATGACAACTGATAGGATATATGAGGTACAGGTTTTTTCATTTTACTAAACCCTAACGGTGGTTTACCATGAATTTTAAAAGTATTCATTTGTTTAGTGCTACAACAGGGATTAAATTACCAGAATGATGTTTACAGCTTTACTCATGATAAAATTAATAAAAAGCACACATTATCACTCGATTGTTAGATCTGATAGCACTGTATGTCTCATGATTTGCGAAATAGTATCTAAAAGTTAAATTGAACATTTAGTATAAAAATAACGACCCCTGTAAGTATTATTTCTTCAATAAAAATGCTATAATTTTCACATTCACTGGCATCACTGTCTTACGTGATAAACCTGTCACAGTGTTTTAAAATAACGACACTTGAAAGTGACATTTACTTCATTCTTTAGCTTCACCAAACAAAACACGTGCTGAGATCAATTTTCATACATTTGGTTTATCGAAATTGATAGTCTAAAGAGGTTCCGGGCTATGTCATAACTGGTGATTGTTTCAGATGTTTCTTTCCCTCAACGGTGGAGGGCATCTTCAATGGCGAGTACTTTTAGGTGAGTGTTCCCTAGTCCATTTCATCCGGCCAAGGAACAGGCTAACGGAAATAGTAGCTCGCCGAGGGGCTGGGATAAAGATTCCCTCCGCCGCGCCGTCGAAAGAGAAACGTTTGGAAGAAGCATCAGTCTTGGACCACTGCCACATAGCCCGAAATCTCTTAATATTATGATTATCGACCGCGAAAGTCTGCATTCAACTATTGATAGTCTAATATTAAAATTTAACAATAAGAACAGTTAAGTCTCGTAGGGCAGGGCATGTTGCGCGTATGGGGAATGAAAGATTTGCATGGAAACTTCTTGTAGGAAAGCCAGAGGGAAAACACCCAGTTGGTAGACCAAGAATGAGGTGGGAGAATAACATTAACTATGATTTGAGGGAAGTAGATTATACAGGGAATGATTGGAAAGCATTAGCTCAGGATAGGGATGCATGGACAGCTTATGTCCGCGCGGCCATGAACCTACGGGTTCGATAGTGCCAGTGAGTAAGTAAGTCAGTATACCCTATTTAAGATTTTATTAATAATGATTTCTCTCGTCAACAAAATAATTATAATTTTGAAAATTACTTTCTACATTTTAAATTACTCTACCATATTACTTTCTCTTCCCCTCTTTATCTTGGTTTAACCTCTCCCTTTATAGGTACATACTGTGTACATGCTCCATGCATCCAGCCTTACAGGGACAAGATTTCCCGGGAGAGGATTTATAACTCTGTATCACACATATACTTTCTAACCACACAACGGCATGTATGACCTCCCAGGATGAGTAATAAGTTCAATCTCAGAGCTACCTTCGAGACAACATGAACAATTGCTCATTCATTTATGTTAACAAAGCGAATATGATATGGATTATAATTAGGATGCCCAGGTGACGTTCGGGGATCATTTAGGTCTTAAATTTGTCCTACAGATGAGAAAAAAATCTTGAAAAAATACCTCATCTAGAAAACGTATCCGGGATGGTAATCGTACGAGGCAACAAAGTCATCCTGATACCAGAGCGGTGAACTCATTTTTATTTTTTCTGAACTAATTAAATGTCTTGATATTATTGAATTTTTATTGAATACCGATATCACTTTTGTGTTTTTACGTGACCAAATGCTAAAAGAATGGTTACATATGCTAATGGATAATATTGTATATTAAACATATTGGACGTAAGTTCTGCGGACTAAGAAAACTGGACACTTTGTCTGCCGAAAAACGTTCATAGGATTTTCGGGAATGTTTTGAGTGTTTTGATATAAGGAATCCTTGATTATCGGTGACTTATACACAGAGTTATGTATGGTCTCGAGGTAGCGCGCTGCCTTGTCACGCAGCGGGCCCGGGTTCGATCCCCGGTCGGGGCAGTTTTTCTGGGTGAGGTTTTTATCGGGGTTTTTCCTCACCTGTAAGACAAATGTCAGGAAAACTTTAAGGCCCAAACGGTCCCCGAAATCATATGGCCATCATCATTATCATCATCATCCTTCACCGGTGTGGAAAGCAATGGGAAGCTACCACACCTACAATTCCCTAGTAAAGCTGCAAGCATAGCATGAAAATGCTATGATTGCAGTGAAGGACCTGCCTAAGGGCAGAATTACTATGGATGGATCCGTCACGAATTAAGCCTTTGTAGACATGTTTCGACCCCATCTAGCAGTCTTTTAAGAGGTCTTCCTAGTCGACAATGCTCCTTGGCTTTATATTGCATCATCATTTTTAGGATTCTTGAATTATCCATTCTTTTTACATGGTCTAACTAGTTTAATTTATATCTGTTGAGCTTTTCTTCTCCTGGTTCTACTTCTAATTGTTCTAAAATTTCTTTATTCTTTTTTTTCGATCTAAAAGAGTGTATCCTGCTGCCCTTCTGAGAAATTTCATTTCCGTTGCTTTGATTCTGCTCCTGTCTCTTTTTGTTAATGTCCACATATTACTTCAGTATAAAAGGGAAGGTCATGCCAAAGCATTATTTTTATTCTTGTGGATTTGTGTACGAATTTAGCTTTTAATGTATTATTTATTATTCCTAATATTTGTGTATATCTTAATTATCACAAATATTAATTAAATACATTTAACACCTATGGACATAAGCGTCGAAATTCAAGTCTGGGCATGAAAGATCCAACTAATTTTGTTTATTCAGGCTTGAGGTTCCTTTACGTGCCATAAATCTACGATACAGGACCGCTGGCTTACATTTCCTTCCAAAGGAACCCATACTCAGTATTTTTACGCACTAAAAAGTCAATCGACCCCAGCCTACTTGAAACCCCTGAAATTCAGATGTGAGCATCAGGACCGGTTATTAAAAAAATATAAAATGCTTGAAAAATATCAAAACTGTTATGTTACATAAATAACATATTATTAACATAGGTCAGGAATTGCAGTTATATAAAAGATTGAATGCTGATAAGGCCAGTAATCCTGTCTCACATAAAATCTTCATAGCTCTTTACAACGCAATGTAGTCATATAAAACAGCAAGGCACGTCACTATAAAATAAATTGATTTTTATTATCATGACGTTTTTATCCTAGTCGTATTTCATACCGGAATATCAAACATAATTATATTTACATTAATATTTCATATAGCACTATGACCTTGGCTACATAAATTTACGTTTCTGGAAAAATAACGTGCATAGAAGATAATTTTATAAGTGTAAACAATATTTTCGTCGTTACACAATTAACAAACTTAAAACTCTTGGTATTCAGTGTATGTCATCGGAATTTCACTTCAGTGGGTGCTAGTTTCTTAATAAATCAAAACTCGATAAACATTTCTCAGAGATATCAAAAACAACGAAAACCATGTGTATACATTTATAGTCGTTTTGATTTGTATAACCTAATCTCTAGAACGAAAATATCTTAAAATCAGTTAATTATTTTAGTTAATCGATTCCCCAGAAAGAGTTATATAAGATTATATAAATATAGGTGTGTCTGTGTGTGTTTGGGAGGATACGTGCGGGTTTAGTTTCCCTAATAATCACATATACCGAGGTGAAAGTGCATAATTGCTTTTTTTTATATGTTTGTTATCTTCAGTCTTAAAACGATCTTATTATAAAGCATTGTAGGCTAATAGAGTTTGAATTTAATAATAATAATAATAATAATAATAATAATAATATATTTATTTATTCTGGAAGAGTTAAGGCAATCAGGCCTTCTCTTCTTCTCAACCAGCACAAATTACAAATACATGTTTGTACAGTATAGATTATCATTATTATTATCATTATTATTATTATTATTATTATTATTATTATTATTATTATATACAACTTTCCTCATTAGAGGACTGCCTCAAGGACAAAGTGATACAGACAATTTTTTGAATTTGTGAAATACATTTTGTAAATACATTAAAAAATTCAAATTGTAGGCCTATATGAATTATATATTAAAATAAATTGTTTGTATGCAAATATAAAAAGGAAGGCAGGGTTAAGTAAAGAGTGGAGGATGTTGAGTTTGCAATGAAAGACTTGCTCTCAAGCAGAACAATATGAATAAATGAATATGAATTATAAAGATTTTAAATATGTTAAATGTTGAAATGTAAATGTTATATAAAACATTTTATACAATAATAATAATAATAATAATAATAATAATAATAATACTAATAATAATAATACTAATAATAATAATACTAATAATAATAATACTAATAATAATAATACTAATACTAATAATAATAATACTAATACTAATAATAATAATAATACTAATAATAATAATAATAATACTAATAATAATAATAATAATAATAATACTAATAATAATAATAATACTAATAATAATAATAATAATAATAATAATAATAATACTAATAATAATAATAATAATAATAATAATACTAATAATAATAATACTAATAATAATAATACTAATAATAATAATACTAATAATAATAATACTAATAATAATAATAATAATAATAATAATACTAATAATAATAATAATACTAATAATAATAATAATAATAATACTAATAATAATAATAATACTAATAATAATAATACTAATAATAATACTACTACTAATAATAATAATAATAATAATAATTCCGCGGGTGATGGCGAGGGTAGTGGTCTAGTATTGATGGAAATAGATTCGTGAGTCGTTGACTCGCGAGTTGAAAGACCAGCGCAGATGATCGATGCACCTAGACTTCCATTCCGGAAGGTTCTGTATGCATCTACCCCTCCTTGCAAGAGTTTCCGACTCAAGAAGCTTCCATACTTGAAAAGTCTCGTATGGAAGCCGAGAAATATATTTGCCCGGCCTATATTAAATGTTGCCAGAGTCGGGAGCCAGTTACTTGTGAAGCGACAGCGTTACAGTGAACTGTGGTGAGAAGAAACTGTGGTAAGTGAAAGCGTTAGAGACTGAAAATCATTGTGCGGCGAATAAGCTGTAAAACAAGATTAATTATTTCAACGATTTCATAATCAGTTATCACAAACTTTATGTGAACCAAATACAGTTTTTGTGAAAGTTTACACGAACATCCTTTCATTTTATTGAATAAAACAAGATGAGAACAACCTCACGGCAGCCTGCCATAATATGTATGAATACAAATTCCCAGATCAACTGGATCGCTCAATATTTTAAACCAAAGAGGAAAACATACTTGACGGTGCGTAATGTTTCACTGTTCCTCGCTGAACCTGATATGGATCTGCTACGTGGAAAAAAATACATATATATGAGAATGATAATATGGCCTCCAGTATATTATTTAAGTGGAGTAAATGTAAACTGACCCCATTATACGCCTTAGGAGGCCTATAGGATAGTAGGACGTTAAGGCTCCCACTTTTCAAGACAATCGGTACTTGATGTCAGTCGGGTTGTCAGCCCTGTAGAACAAGCGTCTAATACTCATTTCCGTTATAGGATGTGCCTACCTCAGGGCCATGGTGCTGCCAGATGATTTACGTCAAAACTCGAATTCTTGACCTTCCGACTTGCATCGTATTACCTTAACCAACTACACTACGGCGTGTTCATTTAGGTACAGTAATAAATAGTATTCGTTCTCTGATGATGATATAAATAAAAGATGGAGTGTGTTATAATAATTTTGCACTATTTAACTAATATTGTATATTTACTGTTATTGTTAATGTGCATCGTAATTTGGCATTCCGCATACAATCTTGATTGCTATGAAAACAAAAGAAATCTCAATATTTAAAAATGACCAAAAGTAAAAATATTTAATTTGAAATATTGATAGCGATCCTGCAATTGGTATTAATTCATCACATCCAGCTTTCCACGCCTCTTCTATTTTCTTCATCACTGCACACATCGTCTAAAACTTTCTCCATAATTAGTAATAAATCCCAAATAAAATTGGTTTTACAGTTTTAACAAATATAAGATGACGACATGACCAACAATACTTATTTCTCCACAACGACACATATAGCCGATTTACCTTCTGAAATCTAACATTTTCATCATCATCATCATCATCATCCGGCATCATGGCAGCTGCCGCCGTCTTCCAGAAACCAAACGCCATTCCTCTCTGTTCATCCATTGATCTTCCTCCATTCCTCTGATATTCATAGCTGCTTGTACCCCTTCTATCCAAGTTTTCTTCGGTCTTCCTTTCCTCCTCCTTTCCATTCGGATCCATTCCATAACACCATAATTTTTGGCAATCTTTGCTCTGGCATTCTTTTGACATGGCCATACCACTGTAATCTTTTCTTTTCTATAATGTCTATGATGTCCGGCTCCTCTTGTACACCCATAATTTCCCTTATTTCTTTATTTCGTATTCTATCCATTCTAGATTTTCCAGCTGATCTTCTTAAAACATCCATTTCTGTACTTAAAATTCTTTTCATTTCCCTGGTAGGAATTTGCCAGACGCATTTATTTTCAATTATGTTTATTAATATTTCAATTAATATATTAATTACTAAAATAAATAAACATAGTGCAAAAATAGTATATGCAATACTCATGTGGTAATCATATAACGGAATCTGGAAAATTAAAAAAAAACTCTGCGTAAGCGCCTCGCTTTTTTTTTTTAACTTTTCCTTGATCCGTATCAAATGTTTACCACGCTCGTATCGCAATATACTATTATAGCATTAAACTAAATCAATGGCACTATCGAACCCATAGGTTCACGGCCGCGGGGATATAAGCTCTCCATACATCCTTATCCTGAGCAATGTTTTCCGATAATCCTCTGTATAATCTACTTTTCTCAAATCATGATTAATTTTATTGTCCCACCTCATTCTTGCCCTACCTATTGGGTGCTTTCCTTCTGGTTTTCCTACAATGGGTTTGCATTCCACTCTTTTATTTGTCACACTATCAAAATGCCCTATCCATCGTAATCTACGAGAAATAACTCTTATTACACCTGGTTTCCCATAAAGGTCATGTAGCTCACTATTATGTAGTCTTCTCCATTCTGCTGCCTGTTCATATTTTTTGGCTGAAAAATTTTCCTAAGAACTTTATTCTAATCTTTATAGTATTATTGAAAATAATAAAATACAAACGAAACTCAAAATGTAAAATTATAAATCTGTTCTTTTTTACATCTCTACTACATCGGGCATAAAATGATTTTATTGGATAATCGTGAGAGTAGAATAACAGCATCGAAGATAAATTATTTAAAAAAGCTACAAGAAAGTCTAGAATAAGAAATACATAAATTACAGAAAATCAAGTGAGTATGGTAAAAAAAAAAACTAATGTTATAAGATTAATCAATTCTTCTCATCAGAAATAAGTGCTAATTTACTATTAATTGCCTTCAGTCAATATGATGATTCTATAAGTTACAAATTCAGTTAATAAATTTATTTGTCGAGGCTCTTTCGATAAAAATCGGTATAAAACTAATTAGTTCCATAATTACACTGAGCAACAAAAAATGAACTTTTTTTTTTGTCTCAGAAATAAAAATATGTGATTCTGATATTATTTTTTCTCCTGAATTCAAATATGATATCGGGTTTTCTCCATCACGCAAGGTTTCCGAGAGACAGGTTTTTACAATTTAAAACACTTTAATATTTTCTACATTCGTAACTACACAATATTCGAACATTCGGACTCACCTAGAAAGTAAGAAATTACGACTTTCTGCTATATTTCGCCTGTGAAGCATCCCTCTTGATGGTCCGACAATAATCGGCCAGCATATTAGGATTCCATTTGCCTTGATATCTCTTTTCCATAGCTCAAAACCATTTGATTTAGCTCATTTGGCTTTATTTTACAATGGCCAAATGGACGTAAAAACGTTTATTAAAAAATAATTATTTAAATCCATTAATTGAAATTGAAATACAAAAAAAAAACTGCGGGTGATTTAGAAATTCCGAATACATACTTGAAAACACGATAAAAAAACTGCATTAAGTACAACTAATAGTACTCATGAGACAAAAATCATGTTGACCAGTGTTATCGAAGCAGTGAGCATAAAATACAATAGGTCGGTTAGTTAAGGAGCTAGTTTGATTTAATCGACCTGGTGTAGTATAAACATATAGGTCTAAATAGAATGAATTGAACAGATCTGTGAGCAAAAAGAAGAAGAAGAAGATGGAGAAGAAGCGAGAAAAGAATGTGAACAGTATACTACCGAGATAGCAAGAAGGAGAGGAATAGTATACATTCAGTTAAGAGGTTGACCCAAGAACGGTAACAGTTTAAGAAATGGATAGATGGACTGACGCCGAAAGGCACAGCGTAAAGTAGAAGAGCTCTCTCAATAACATTGGCATCCTGTGTGAACGGATACTTTAATTTGAATTAAAAGTTTTCCAACGCCTCCAAATATTGCTATTTGGACTCTAAAATGTATCAGAAAGACTGTGTTGTACTAATCACTATATATGTGGCATGTTCATCCTTCATTTTGTTGAATCTAACTGCAAGGTTATTCTTCAGAGTAAAAGCACTGAAATGTGTCGTCAGGTAATGTAAATTTCTTGAATCGTCACCTCAAGTCAACATTTTCGAATGTCTGACTGCGAAGAAATTAAACTGGAACATATTGTTCCTTCATAAAACTAAATTCGACGCGAAACATTATTTACAACAGCTACATTAGAACAAACAACTACTTTTAATTCACACACTAAATTACAATAACAGAAAAACTGAAAAAAAAAATCAGAAAAAAGGCAGAATAATTCAAAACAAGAGGAAATTTATAAAAAATAAACCTTCCTATAATGTTCAATAGATTTTGTCTTTTCTGATAATAACCAAGACAAAAAAAAATTTTTAGTCATTCCACTCCATTAATATATTGTATATGTCCACCGCTGTGGTCTCGAGGTAGTGTGCTGCCTTGTCACGCAGCGAGCCCGGGTTCGATTCCCGGTCGGGACATGCTCCTGGGTGATGTTTTCTTTTCGGGGTTTTTCCTCACCTGTAAGACAAATGTCAGGAAGCTTAGGGCCCAACGGTCCCCTAAAATCGTCCGGCCATCATCATCATCCTTCACCGGTGTGGAAAGCAACGGGAAGCTAACACATCTATAATTCCCTAGTAAAGATGCAAAGCACAGCATGAAAATGCTACGATTGCAGTGAAAGATCTGCCCTGGGGCAGAATTACTATGGATGGAATGTATTATATACACTCTAACTCTAAACTAACTCACTGGCACTATCGAACCCGTAGGTTCATGGCCGCGCGGACATAAGCTCTCCATATATCCCTATCCTGAGCCAATGTTTTCAAATCATTCCCTGTATAATCCACTTCCCTCAAATCATAGTTAATGTTATTGTCCCACCTCATCTTTGGTCTACCAACTGGGCGTTTTCCCTCTGGTTTTCCTACAAGAATCCTCCATGCACGTCTTTCATTCCCCATTCGTGCCACATGTCCTACCCATCGCAGTCTACGAGACTTAACTGTTCTCATTATATCTGGCTTCCTATAAAGACCATGTAATTCACTGTTATGATTATATACAATCTAAACACATAAATTAATTTTTGCCTCTGGTCCCAAGGGTCTCGGGTTCAAACCGGCCGGGATCGATGGATTTTTTTAGGATGGAAAATCCAAGGAGCAGTGGGTCCGGAGTCTGAAGATTTTCAGTCTCATAAAAGAACCGTAAGCCTGAATAAAAAGGCCTCTGTGCAAAATTTCTGACCTTCTTCGTCCTAGTAATAACTTGGTTGCCTACTAGATGTCTCATTGGATCGGTATATTACCTCGCATATCATTCATAATATCTCTACGAAAATAAGTGTAACTAAAATTAACTTTGTCTAGTAACTCCTAGGAAAGGAGAGGCTAAGGCCCAAGCTTTGGCTGTTAGACGATTGTAGATGTAGTTATAAATTAATTTTACCACAAACTCTGGTTTCGTTACTTAATTTAATGCAAATCTGAATACGTTAGTTAAAAGACACATTAATAAGGAAATGTATATGAATATTTTAATGTAAGCAGACGATCTGGTAATTATACAGAAGTAAGAGGATAATTTACAAAGAGCCATTTACATGTTGAATGAATTAGGACTCTATTATCTCAAAGTCTCAACTTTAAAAACTAAAATTATGGCTTTTCAGGGCAAAGTGCCAGTCAGAGCAAAAATAGTAATCAGTAATGAAATAATAGAACAGATAACCCACTTTAACTATCTTGGTTCAGATGTAACATATAGCTACGATTGGGATATACATAATAAATCAAACCGATATCAAATGATGTGTGGCACCATAAGAAGAACCCTCCGAAAGACTCGAAGAGAAACTCAGTTCAGGTTTTATAAAATTATGGCTGTTCCTGTTATTTTATATGGTTCTGAATCTTGGGTACTTACAAAAAAAAAGATATCTCACACATTCAAGCCACTGAAATAAAATGTTTAAGATCCGTAAAAGGATGTATACGCATGGATAGATTACACAATGAATCAATAAGAAATGTAAGAAATGAACTGGAGATATTTTCAATAGTCGATAAACTAGAAGAGCACAAATACCAACGGAAAGAACATTTAGACAGAATGGACAATACAAGATTGCCCAAATAGATCAACACCTACAACCACAGATCTAGAAGGCGTTTAGCCTACCAGCCGACTGCTAGTTTCACATCCACATGTGTAATTCACATAGTAGACAATCAGCCAGCCAGTGTAGGGGCGACACGTGGACACCATGTCGGGTCCCGCAGCCGTTATAGCTGTTCTTTTTTAAATCTGGAGCCGCTACTAATTGTAGCTACCCAAATGCCTCACGATGCTGGTCGAAATTCCATGAGAAAATTTCTTCCCCCATGAATATTCGAACCAGCGCACGTCTCGTAGCACTGCGCCAAAGGCATATAGCCTTTACTCTTAAAGTGGCAAAACAATTTCTCATGTCAGTTATTTAATGGAAACGCATGCTATTATGCATTACAGGGACTCTTGTCTAACCAACCCCTTTCAAAAAACATTAAACTGAAAACATATGTTGTCTACATCTAGAAGGCGAAATATTCTAGCATCTCTTTCATTCTGGGGAATAATAGCACACATCGCCCGTCACGCTCGCTATAAGGTCGTAACAAAGTACGTGTACCGGAAGGTGCAGCTACAATGATTAAAGAATACCCATGCTGGAGCATCAGTAGATTTAGCAATCATCTCACTTCATCTAGCAGGTCTATCTATTTTCCCAGTTATATTATATGGACTTTTACTTTAAGGGGGAAAAGAAGATTACGAGTATTTGAGAATAAAGCTCTTAGGAACATTTTGGGCCAAAACGAGATGTACAGACAGGTGAATGGAGAAAACTACATAATAGTGACCTACATTATAATGTAGGAAGCCAGATATAATAAGAATAGTTAAATCTCATAGTCTGCGATGGGCAGGACATGTGGCACATATGGGGGATGAAAGAGGTGCATGGAAGCTTCTGACAGGAAAACCTGAGGGAAAACGCCAGATAATAGACAATTAATGAGGTGGGAGAATAACATTATCCATGATTTGAGGGAAGTAGATTATACAGGGCATGATTGGAAAACATTAATTCAGGATAGGGATGTATGGAGTGCTTATGTACGCGCGACCATAAACCTACGGGTTCGATAGAGCTAGTGAGTTAGGTAGTTAGTCAGTTATTTAAATATGTCGGACCGCAGTAAAACGAAATCATATATAACTCTTATTTTTAGGTATATTGTGTAATTCGACACACATTTAAGTAATTTCTACTAGTTCGCTTTCTTCTGTTATATTAAAATATATTAAAGTAATTAAACTAATTGAAATATATAGGATACATTTTCATTTTAAAGATTAACCACTCTGCTATGGTGCGGGATACTGCATGATAAGTAACATTGATAATATATTAGATCACACAGTAAAAAAATGGCATTATCCTCATATCCCTTTAGCTATGGTATTTCCAATGCATTTTTCATCATGAGTAAAGCTAGGATTTGTATGTAATTACATATTCTTTCCTTTTGCTTATACATGGATAAAATTGATAAATGTCCACGAATTACAAACTTATTTATCGTATATGAAAATTTATCATTACATACGGAGGGTTGTTTCTGATCTCTGACAACAAATGATTTTTAAGTTTCACCTTAAGAAAAGCCGTGTCTCCACCATCGACATGCTCTAATTGATGGCTCTTCACCCGAGCTGTGGTTCGGCATCGGAGTTTCCGCTGCAGAAGACGCTTACGCAGCACAGCCGTATCTAGAAGTTCCCACTCCTCTTTATATGCTTTCCAGAGACCGTCTATTGTTCGAGGACGCCTGTTTCCCAGTGCCCTTTTTAAGAGTCCAAAGACACAAAGTCCATCGGTGATGCTTCAGGAGACTTCACTGGGCTGTTGTTGAATGGAATAGCATGTATTCCAGTTTCCTGCTCCATTTCTCCAGGAATGTCAGGGTTGAACCCAAAGTGTGACTGGAGGCCTTGTCTTGGTGCACCCAGACTTGGTTTTTGTCTGTACCATAGAGAGCAGAGAGCTGGGATTTCAGTCGGGTAAATTGAGGTGCGAACTTCTTCCTGGTAGTACTGGAAGTTGATTTTGGCCTTTTTAGCTACTCTAAGAATGGTCAGTTTTTCATTGTAGCAACATCCCGCGATGACCATAAATCCACTGGAGGAACTTTCTCTGCATTCGGCATACCACATTTGAACATTTTTTTCACCCCTTTCACTGTAGTAAATTGCCCGGAGTTTGTTGCAGTCTCCTAGATAAACATATGCTTCATCAAGTGTGACCAAAATTTTCCATTTTTCTCCTGCCAGGTACTTTTCATAGTTTCCTGCTGGTTAATGCGGCCATTCGGCAATGTGACGTGGCAACAATTTTTATGAACCCTGCTTTTGTAGCGCTTCTCCCTTTTTAAAATCTTTGTTTATTATGGTGTTTCACCGTTTTAAGGGATATTTCCAATCTGTTCGCAATCACCCTTTGTGTGGCATGGTTATCCACCAGAGATAAGGACCTTGACCTTTCTGATTACATCTGGGATGTCGGGTAGTAGCAGGTCCGTGGATTTGCCCGTTTTTATCCGTTGCGGAATTAAGCACAAGCGACCCTTTCCCTTTTTATTAAGCACTGAGCTAATTCCACACTTTGACACCATAAAATTACGTTTTTGCAAGCCTCAATAATCGCGGAGTAACTATAATTAGCGTCGGAAAGGGCAGTAATGTACCCTTCACAAAACGGGTCTATCCTCTTAGGCATTATGAGAGCAACACGCATGCGAGTGTAACAGAAGCAGTACACAGACTGGTTTGATCACCTCGCATACTCCTGTCCTGTTGACTCACACTGCAACGTCACAATCTACTTGGCAAATCGTTATCAGAGATCGGAAACAACCCTCCGTATTTTCACATATTTGATCATAATTACATATTTTTACATATTTTAAAGTTTTTGTATGTAAATTTACATTTATGCTCCTTAATTAAAAAAACTATTTTCATACGTGGAAAATAATTTAAAGTAATATTTGTGACAATATTTGCTCATATTAAAAAAAACTCTGTTACCTGAATATACACTGAAACTGTTTTTTCCAACCTGTACAAAAATTGCTGAGAAACGGTCAAAGAAAAATTCCATTTACTAAACATGATAGACATAAATACATGAAAGCTCGAGTACGGTTGCCACATAGAAACCTCTTAAAATCTGAAACGACCGTCCTCTGTTTTATGAATGAAATGGTAAAAGTTGGTATGGTACATCGTGGTATATGTATCCTACAGCTGAAAAATCGATGGACGAGCCCCATTGGATAGGAAGGTTTTTAAAACTGCTTAATCTTCTGGGGCATCATGATCTGGGGTCGACCCAGCCTATAAAAAATTAATATCATACTATGTTGTGGACCTAAAGACGGCTTTCACACAAGGCTGAAATCTCTTGCCGATTGTCTGTAAATATGGAAGTCTTAACCTCCCAATATCCCTAAGACCTCTAATGGGATCATTTTAAGTACTTTTTCATTATAATTAAATCCTTCCGGTTTTGATACTTTGGACTCTTTAGCAATTAGGTGTTTTAATGATGAATATGGAGCTGGCCTAATGCATCAATCCCCAACCTGGAGGACCAGGTAATTTTTATTCCTCTAGTCTCTAACGAACCAACGCCAATCTACAAGGCAGAAGATGTATAGTTGCCTCTTCTGCCAGGTACACAATACCGAAGGACTTCTTCTCCTCTGTATCTGCCATTGAGTCAGACAGGCTTTGGAATGGATCCCACCTGGGAAAGGAAAGAGAGGTCAACCTAGATTTAAATGGATGGATGATGTAAGAAGAGGTAATGAGAGAGCTAGGTCTGGAAGAATTGAAAAATAGAAGAATGGAGAAAACATGACAATACCCTTCTTACCACGTTGTCAAGATTTTTATCTGTCCCATTTCATCAAATTTGATCTATCTTAAAGTTAACGTTTAATTTTATTTATATACAGAATTTTAATGTTTACACATCTTTTCTGTGCCTGAAGTTTTATCTTTCTTCTCCACTCGTCTCTCTCCATCCAATCCATGTCCTCCAGTCCTCTTGCTCTCATTCCAGTCCTTATTTCCTGCATCCACGAGTTTCGAGGTCTTCCTCTCCTCCTCCTTTCAGGTGGACACCATTCCAAAGTTTTCCTGGGTAATCTTTCTTCTTGCAATCGTCGTACGTGTCCATACCAATTCAATTGCTTATACCGTATATAATCTACTATTGAATAACCAATATTCATTTTTTCTCTTATGACAGTATTTCTTATTTTGTCTAATTTTGAACACCTTGCTGCTCTCCTCAAGAAATCCATTTCCATCGTCACAAGTTTTTGTTCTAAGTTTTTGTTGAATTTCCAAACTTCAGTTCCAAATGTGACAATACTTCTCACTATTGAATTATATATTTGTAACTTATTTTTCCTGGTTATATGTCTGTTCCACAAGACTCCATCCATCATTGCTGCTATTGCTCTACCATTATTTATTCTGTTCTTAATATCACTTTCTTGTTTATCCTCTTTATCTAATTCTACTCCCAGATACTCAAATTCTTCACATCGTCTAATATACCCCTTTTCATCTTCTAATATCAAATCTTCGGTTTCTTTTAATATAAATTTATAGAAAATTAAAATTTTATTGTGTCTAATATTACATATTTTAAGGAATTTTAATGTAATCTTACATATTTACACAATGTTATTACACAAATATGTACATAATTTGCATGTTAATATTACATAAAAATCCTAGCCTTATTCATAACATAAGAGTTCTACTGTACGTTGCACAAGTTGGAAGAAACTTATAGCCTAAAGCCGTACCTTACATTATTTCATCCGCTGTGTTCAAACGTCAATGAACATGAATTAATGGTCGCATATACCATAAATCTAACATTATGTAAGGAATGTAATATTGTTTATTTATGCCACGACTTTAGGAAGCTCCTATAACTTGTTTTTTTAACGTTTCTTCTCAAATCCAAGGGTGCTTTAAATTATTTATTTCCATGAAACATGGAATTTAAGTTTTCTTCGAAAGGGAGCCACTTTCTCAAATTTTATGCACCTGGATAAATTCCAACGACCTTGGACGAAAGCGAGTTAGAAACGAACAACGTCAAAAAATTGTAACATAAGAAATAAGATTAAATACATTATATTTTTTACGAGTAAATATAAATTTTGTTTGAATAAAACTAACAACTTATAGTAGTAAACATTGCATAAATATAGTGCCACAATTTTCAAATCACATGCGCCAGTTAACAATCAATTACTTTTTCTGACGAGAAAATTTAACGCTTGCTCTAGTTTAGAACGGTGCTTAGACCGAGCACTTGGGCAATCTTCCCAAATCAACAGACTGTAATTTTCAGACCACGTAATGTAACTATTACTAAACCACTTTAAAACATATTTTTATTATCTCGTCTAGAACTTGTGCAACAAAATTACAAAACACACTAAATTATTACACAATGAAAATAATGCATTGATAACTGCGTTTCAAGTATTTCATATCTGCGAATAAAATATTCAATTCGTTTTTACGTTTTCCTATGACTGTAAAAAAACCCTGCACGACAGACTATTAAGAAATAAAGCAAACATGTAGCAGAGTTATATAGAAATTTATTTTGTATTTATTTTCCTGATATTTAATTGAACCGATTTTAAAAGAAATGTTAAAATATGGCTTCGATATTCACAAACCATTCTTTAAAATAAAATACTATCTCCTGTATTTTTGACAATGCAAATTATAATAAATATCTTTGAAGAGGCCGGAAATTAAGATTCTAACCCTTAAATTAGCAGAGTAGACTAGACTATGTGTTGGAAGCTGGATCACTTTTCCAATATGTATCCCTTCCCCGAGCCAGCCAAGGGTTCATCCAGTTTTCTGGATGCATCCTCGGCAGCCGAGAGAGGAACCAATGCTCCATGAAACAACTTCCGGCTACTTTAGGGACTTATATACCCTCTTTAGCCCTTTGGTATATTGTCAGTGTGAATAGCGAGCGTATATCCTAGCGCCGATCACAACCAGCCGCGGATCAGGAGGCAAAGGTCTAGTGGTCAGACATTAATAAGCCTTTAAGCTGATCTTCGCTTGTGGTCTTCTAGTCTCCATCTCACTCAGCCACCAACAGGAAGACCGGAACAATCACAGCCGCAGCCAAGCCCTACGGGGACAAGAAAGGGAGGGAAAGTCGCAAATCCAATCACAAACGGTTCCTTTCAGGTTAAGTTGATTTGTTCCGAAATTTGGAATTTAGAAAATTAATTATCAAAGTAATTTCTCGTATCACTTTAAACATGGCAGACCGCACTGAAAACAAAATTGTGCATAATTATTATTATTAGGTAACTATATTGTGTAATTCCACATACATTTCAGTAATTTCTTATCGTTAGATTTCTTCTGTTTTATTAAAACTGTTAGATAAATTAAAACAATTAATTATCCTATAGGATACATTTCGAATTTAAGGGTTAAGGAACATTCATTATATTAATGTGATCGTCTACCTCTGATTAACACATGTGGATGTGAGGCCAGCAGCCTATGGGTAGGTCAAGGGCCTTCTAGGCCTATCGGGCCATGGACAGTTGGAGTAATATATTAATATCTACATGGAATAGGTCTAATAAATAAGTGAGCAGTTCGAAAATTTAACTTTAGGCATAAAAGTGTTCATAAAAATCATTAGTAGATGAAAATAATTCATTTTATTTATTATTCATAATTAAAGCAGTGCTTCTCTGATATTTTAGCCTCGAAATACCAAAAAATTTAAAAAAAATGCTTCGGAATCTTCGGAAAAATTCTAAACAACAACATAATCAGCAGATAACAATAATAATAATAATAATAATAACTAGGCTTACGAGGTCAAGTGTAATTTTCAAGATGAAAAGGAAGGGGAAAATGGTGTTAAATAATCCAAAAAAGGGGACAAATGAGGCTCTTTCTTTTATAGCTTACAGTATTAAAAATACTGAAAGTGTACAAAAATAAAATGCTAGTATTTGCAAAGCAAAGAAGGTTTTTTTTTTGTCCACCGCTATGATCTAGTGGTAAAGTTGTTGCCTCAGACCCAGTGGGTCCGGATTCTATCCCCGGTCGGGGCAAGTTTATTAATGGGTTTTCCGGGGTTTTTCCTCGCCTTTAAGAACCAAGTAGTCTCCAAACACTATCTGGATATTAAAATCATCGATATCACATTCGCTTTGTTCAGCGTGAATGTATGAGTGAATGATGCTCTTGTGTTAAATATTTGTCTTGTCAGGGATGTGACCCTGTCATTGAGTTCATCAGTGATCACTTATCCAGGGAGGCCTTCCATGCCCGTGTGTGGTCAATAATACGTGTGTGTGATGAAGAGCTTAAAATCCTCTCCAGACAGATCGTGACTCTGTAATGCCCGTGTGGCGTGGGACATGTAAAATGCTTACAAAGGGAGAGGTTAAACTATTTAAAGGAAGAAAGAAAAATGACTTTTTTACACGCTTTATATTAGCTTGACCTGTATCATGTAAAGGACCTGTATCTATGCAACGGAATCTTTGAACACGATTTTCACCCACTTAAAAACATTGGATCGACTGAAACTTTGTATACTTGTAAAGGACCCATGACAATACAATAATTTCATAATTTTTTCTAAGATTCTGGTCAGGATCATCAGGGCATAAACAAAATAAAGACCGGTTTAATAGATTGCGGACTTATAGACTTTTAAGCCAATCGTTGTAAGAGCTCAGTTGGTAGAGCGGTGGACTGTAGGGGTATATAATTTCAGTAATCAATAGGTCGCAGGTTTAAATCCGGCCCGGAGGATTTTTTAGAAGAGTATTAAGCAATTAAATTTTCATGGGATTCCGGTTTATGACAATCAATTAAACTAAAAATTAAAAAAATAAATTATAGTTTAAAAAACTAAAACAACATGCTTTATTAGAAAACCAAACTAAAAAATAAAAAAATAAATACTATTTAAAAAACTAAAACAACACGCTTTATTAGAAAACCGAACTAAAAAATGAAAAATAATTTTAATTTCCAACACGCTTTGGATAAAATTAAAGCGGTCAACAAAAAATCATCTCCAACACATGTAGAATAAAACTAGAGCTATCTACAAAAAAAAATAATGTTACCATCAAAAGCGTGGGGTGCTTTTTATGGTTTTTACGTTTTCTTCTTAGAGACTTTACTTCTACCAATATCTGTTTATTATTAAATATATTAATTGATATAGAGCACCCCACGCTTTTGATATGGAAAATTATTTTTTTGTAGATAACTAGTTTTATTCTAGATGTGTTGGAGATTATTATTTTGTTGATCACTTTAAATTTATCCCAAGCGTGTTGGAAATTAAAATTATTTTTCATTTTTTAGTTCGGCTTTCTAATAAAGCGTATTGTTTTAGTTGTTTTAACTATTATTTATTATCAAGTCTAAATATTGATGTTTCAAAGTAGAAATATGTTGTAGAATACGATTCCGCTTTTGTTTATCATCCAATGTGATTCCGGAATCACAAACAATGCATGATACATGGTTTCATCCTTTCGATAAAATGTTGCTTGCACTTCTGAGACAGAGCGGCCTTCGGTGTGGCGAACTCTAAATCCGTTATGCGGCAAGCCATCTAGATTCAGAAACGGAAGCTAAGATAAAAAAAAACTCAGTTAATTTTTATTCTCTTGTATTAAGGGTCGGTTTCACCAACAGAGATAACTGTGTTACGCCAGTTTAAGCTATGCATAATACACGGGGAAAGCTGGCGTAATACAGTTACCTCTGTTGGTGAAATTGACCCGTAAACTTCAATCCGAATAAAACTCAGTGCTGAATTTTGAACATTATTAGACTCTGTAATTTCACTGCAACTGATTCTTGTTAAATTTAAAAAAGAGAACATTTCCCACCTTTACAGGTCGCTGTATTTAAATTTTGTTCAGTTTTGTGTTCACTGAAAGCAGCAGGTTACTTCGCACATGTAAATGATAACCTGATGAAAAGTTAATTTGGTGTTGATAAATATAATTTAATACATATTCGAACATTGTAAAGTAAATTAAATTACATAATTTTCATATAAAATACCAAAATAGGCAACACAAAAAAAATCAGAAAAAAGGGCTAATGGGGATTATGGAGAGAATGGCAAAGAAGGACTTAAAAGTCACAAAAAAGTGATAAAGAATTGCTCCCATTCTTAATTTGAAGTAACCCCATTAATTAATTTCTTTCAGAGAGCCCTAATTTGCCCTACAAAGAAAATGCCCGCCCCTAAAAGTCCTAAGCATAATAAGAACTATCCATCCATAGTAATTCTGCCCGAAGGCAGGTCATTCACTGCAATCATAGCATTTTCATGCTATGCTTGCAGCTTTACTAGGGAATTGTGTAGGTGTGTAGCTTCCCGTTGCTTTCCACACCGGTGAAGGAAGATGATGATAATGATAATGGTAAGGATGATAATGATAAGACTGATGGCCATATGATTTCGGGGACCGTTTGGGCCTTAAAATTTTCCTGACATTTGTCTTACAGGTGAGGAAAAACCCCGATAAATACCTCACCCAGAAAAACTGCCCCGACCGGGGATCGAACCCGGGCCCGCTGCGTGACAAGGCAGCACGCTACCTCGAGATCACAGCGGTGGACTATAAGAACTATAACAGTAAATATAGTATAATACCCTTTCATACTTTTATTTCACGATTCCTTTAATATGACACCATGATTTTACTTTGAGAAGCGTTGGATTAAGTTACACTATCAAAGATATTACTACGACTAATTGATCCTTAAATAATAATATTAATAATAATATTAATAATTTATTTTATTTAGAGATTTTCAATGTTTACACATATTACTGTGCATAAAGTTTTATTTTCCTTCCCCTCTCGTCCCAGCTCTCTTGTTCTCATTCCAGTGCTTATTTCTTGCAATTATGAGTTAATAATAATAACAATAATAAGCAGTCTTCAGGTAATATGTCTTTAGCCTGTTTTGGTCTCTTGCCATCTTCTGAGTACCGTAGTCATCGCTATTAAACGATTTATAATAAGATAAGGGTAATAACTTACAGTAAAATTTTATAGAACCAATGAACTTATCTTTTCAGTTATGCTTTCGCTTCATCCTATTATTTTGTGTAATCTGTAATTTTTTAGCGAATTCCGAAGTAGTGAAGCCATTGAGGTTAATCTCATAAAACTGTTTTTAAAAAACGTTATACAGATCTTTATCAACCCTATCAAGTAGACGACGAAAATGATCATTATATATATATATATATATATATATATATAATTATATATATATGGTATAAGAAAAATAAATGCCTGGACGGGATTCGAACCCGGATCTCTGAGTCTGTACCTCAGCGTGATATTCATTACACTACCAGGCGAATCCAATTCAAACACTTATTTTTCTTATATATGTATTATACTCTCCATTATTACTAGATGTCGCGAGAACACTGTCTTCACTGCCATCTAGTAGCTGACTATATCAAGTAAGCAAATTAAAGAGAATATTTATTTTACTTTATAGCAGTGACGCTTTATCGATGTTATAATTAAATCTTTAACATTGAGCAATGTAAGCATAATATGGTATGATAAGAAAAATAAATGCCTGGACGGGATTCGAACCCGGATCTCTGAGTCTGTACCTCAGCGTGATATTCATTACACTACCAGGCGAATCCAATTCAAACACTTATTTTTCTTATATATATATATATATATATATATATATGTGTGTGTGTGTGTGTGTGTGTGTAAATTCATTATTTTTTACTTTTTAATTAATATTTGATTATTCTATATTTATTTGTGTTCGTGGGAGTTTGTCTCGATATCGTTATTTTAAATGAATATATTTGGTTTAAAAAAGTCTTTTACGTTACGTTTATCTTTAAACTACTTACTATTTTTACTGGGTGTGTATCGTTTAACGGTCTAACGACCATAATATTTTTATCGGAACCAAACTCGGCTAGTAGTACTCAATTAAGAAATCAAAGGTCGTGTTCCTTAACTAGAAAAATCGGAAACTCGCTATATGTTACAGAGATAAACGCGATAATTACCTGAAACCCGAAATTTAAAAATTGCTGTATCTGCTGCCACGTTTGTTTTCGCAATTTAGCTACTTGTATACCTATTTAATTAACCAAAGGAAGGCATATTCAGTAAAGCAGAAACATGATTATAATTCGACTTGCCTAGGAAATCATTAGATTATACAGTTTTTCGGAAGGATTTTGTTTTAATTCTCTAATGTATACAGCACTTAGATAATTTTTTAAGGACATCATCGATTAAAATTACTTATTTCTGGAGCACAGTTTTCAGATGAAGGATGAAGAATACGTATGTGTGTGAGAGAGAGAGAGAGAGAGGAGAGAGAGAGAGAGAGAGAGAGAGAGAGAGAGAGAGAGAGAGAGAGAGAGAGAGCGAGCGATATGTGCTAGATTGAGAAAAAAAGTATATAATTACCTAATCCAAAAGTGAAGAAAAAACTAAGGGAAAAAGGGGATATTATTTGAAATAACCCGAAATGTATATACGACCTCGAGCTAAACAAGGTATTGGCATGACGTGCCGCACATATCATTACGATACTACACGACATAGGTGATAATCATTATAATCAGATGTTTGTTTACTTTGTGTCGGTTGCGCCTCGCCGCTCCGTGCGTGTAGCATGCAGCGGCTCCGATATTTCGTAAGTAATATCATGACAGGCGGTCTTATGTTAAACGAATTGGATTTTACGGTTCAACTAAGAACATTATTTGTTATGTGATAATCATATTTTCGTTCACACATTCACACTTAAACATAGTGAATATGATGGGATGATTATCATGGGTAAATTATGTTCGGGGGCTATTTGTATCTTAAAGTTCCCCGACTTTTGTCCTATGGTGAGGAAGAACCTCGAAAAAATCTCACCCATAATCCCCATGTTCCAAACAGGATCGAATCCGGGTCCGCTGTATACGATGGGGACAACATTGCTTCGAAATCATAGCGGCGATTTTCAATAATAATATAATTTTATTAGGAATTTTCCACAATACAGTGTTTCTCCTTCAAACCCAAAGTGATTTGTCGCCAGAGGTTCCTGTCTAAAGCATCTTCTTCCTGAAATCTCTAGCTTCCATACTTCTCCTCAATCCATCTATCCAACGTTCTCTAAGTCTGCCTCTTCCACTTCTTCCATTAGCTTTCCAATTAAGGATCTTCTTTAGTATTCTCTCTTCCTCCATTTTTATGAGGTGTCCATACCATTTCAATCGTTTTTTTTTTTCTAATATTTTTTTTTCAACTTGAATAATTTTCCTTATTGTGCTGATTCTGACCTTATACCATCTTTAAATTCTTGTCGATCGCCTCTAAGAATCCATTTCTACTGGTAACGGCTTGTTGGCTTGTTTTCTACTTACTTTCCAGGTTTCAATATAATAATAATAATAATAATAATTTATCTGATGCTGTTAGGACCATAAGATCTTCTTTAGCACGTCACCTGGGTTTAATTACGAATTATGAATTATCTATGGTAACTGAATACCTGCGAGGTTCAGTCTCCTCAATTTGTTAAGGCTTTTTTAAAATTATATAGGCCTTTCGGTATCTATTTCATCTTCAGCAGTTTTAACAAGATGAACCTAAACCACACAGACATTCAATTATATAATTTTAATTTATACTTTTATGTAATAAAATAAGAATGTATTTTGAAATATAAATTTTCATAAAATTAAAAATGTTTCAACAATATCTTCATTCGTCATTTGAGGAGTTTATTTTCAAAACTCAATAACTCCAAAATATACAAATTTTCTTTTTAATTCGACTAATGTTCCTGAGCCGAATCGGTTTGTAGTGTTATAGTTCAGAAAATAGATGATTGTACGCCCAGATACAATTCAAAAATTTTATAAAACAATGGCTCTTCGAACTCTCCTTTATGGCTCTGAAATCTGGACTCTTACTATAGGTAAATTACCTCAGGGGTCCTCATCTAGGGGATATGTGGTTGGCGACCACAAGGTGCCCAAGCTGTGCAAAACATTTCTTCCGCTTACTTATGTTTTGCACTCTTTTAACTTTACTATCTAACCTGTCTTGGTTAACTCTTGTTTTTTTCGACCCCGACGCTATTAGGGCATCCGAGGGCTAGGGAGTCATTCCTTTCTTCCATTTCTTCTTTCCTTTATTTTCTTTTCTTCTCCTGAAATGCCTGACCAGAGGCTATAAGATGGCAGCCCCATCACTGGTCTTGTCTTCCTTTGGCCAGCAACCAATCGAAGGGACTATTATTATGCTTTCAAGTCTTATACGAGAATTTCCCATAAGGAAAAATTTCTATAGGTTCGTAACAGGCCTTGACCTAATACTTGGAAGGAAGAAGAAGAAATAGGATAGTAGCTGCAGAAATGAAGTTATTAAGACCTTTAGCGGGTTATACACTTCATGGCCACATGCGTAATGAAACTCTCAACACACCAGCAATAACTGAAACCATTCAAATAGGCCTATACCACAATAATTTGTATGAACACCTCCTTAGAATGCCAAACAATAGACTACCTCTGCAGCTATTGAACTACAGACCCACAGGACGAAGAGACCCAGGAAGACCTAAGAAGAGATGGAGGAATCAATTTCTATCCTGAAGCGGAACAGGCTAATTGTCTAATCCACGAATGCAATTTATGATTATATTTCAGAAAAAAAAATATATTTAAAGTTGGTTGCTAATTTGAACTTTTCAATCAAAAATTAATAAATTTAGCATCATAATATTTCAATTAATCATTTATATATCCATTTACACAATCTCTTTAGTTAAGATTTTTTTCAAAACCTAATATAACTAATTTTATTCATCTGCCTTTTTACGCAATTTGTATTGATTAAAATTTTACTCAACAGCTGGCACATGTGTACTCTTTAGAACTTATATTAACGATTAATAAATGACAAAGTATAATTTCTTCATCACTTTTCTTTCAACAATTAACAACTACACATTTTTCTTTCAAAAATAACAACACTTCTTTTTTAAAATTAACAACTCCACATTTTTCTTTCAAAAATTAACAACTCCACATTTTTTTCAAAACCTTCAATTCTAATTATGTAATTACGCTCAAATAAAAATTGTATATAATAATCCAGGGGTGAAAATCTACAAGACTGTATTTAATTAAGGAGAATCCTGCATATGGAATATGAGTTACTATTTTTTTACTTTTCCTGTAAAATCACTAGAGGTGGAGATATTGAGTTTTGAAAGTAAGCTACTCAGTTGTAGACACCGCCTGCTAATTCATTAGACCTTGAGATGAAGGTGAATACGTCTAAAAAATAAAAACTAAGAAATGAAGTTAAAAATTGGAGACACAAAGTGTTTCCAGCCAAAAACTATTACAATTTGTCCTACAAAAAGGTTGTAAAATATTATACATTCCTACATCGTAATAATTGTTTATTCAAGTTAACAGTTATAAAAAGAATATTTCCTTCGAAATTTTATAGACGAAATAAATTTTAAAATTCCTTAAGGCAAATTCTACAAAGCTAGAAATAAATTTCACAGCCGCCCTGACCTGTCTACTTGAATAAGAGCTTGCACACAAAACGGAAGAAATAAAAACAGTTGAAGGACGTTTTGGCGACGTCTCGCCAACACAAATTGTCCACCGGCGTCTGGAAGAACACAAATTACACCAAGTCGCAAATTTGTTGCAATGAGTCTGAAGAAATATTTTAGTGAAATCGTTTATTTAAAGCATTTTAGCTTAAAATAAGCGATTAAAAATAACATTCAGATCATAAAAATGCACTAAAATTTAAAGAGGAATTAATGGGGCAATTTGTGAATTTAAATAAGAAAACAGTATTTATGTCTCCGTCATATAGAGCTGCAAAGCGAAATTACAGCATTCCTCTACACTAAAGGTTATGCCAAATTAATCACATATATAGTCCACCGCTGTAGTCTCGAGGTATCGTGCTGCCTTGTCACGCATCGGGCCCGGGTTCGATCCTCGGTCGGGACAGTTAGGTTTTTATCGTGGTTTTTCCTCACCTGTAAGACAAATGTCAGAAAACCTTTAAGGCCCAAACGGTCCCCGAAATCATATGGCCATCAACATCATCATCATCCTTATCATCATCATCATCATTCACCGGTGTGGAAAGCTACCACACCTACAATTCCCTAGTAATGCTGCAAAGCATAGCATGAAAATGCTATGATTGTCGTGAAGAGCCTGCCCTCGGGCACGACTTACTATGGCTATATATATATACTATATATATATCATGCGCTATTGATATCTGGATATATATATCTGGATATCTATCTCTGGCATATATATATATATTATATTGATATATATATATATATATTATATATATGGATATATATATATGGATCTATATATATGGATATATATATATGGATATATATATATGGATATATATATGGATATATATATATATGGAGATATATATATATGGATTATATATATAATGGTATATATATATCGGATATATATTATTTATATGGATATATATATATGGATATATATATGGCTATATGGATATATATAATTATATATATATATATATATGTGTGTGTGTGCGTGTGTGTGTGTGTGTGTGTTTGTGTCTGTGTGTGGGTGACTCAAAAACTACTTGACCGATTTGAGTAGGATTTTTCCATCAATTAGATATTTTTTTGGACAATTAACGTATATAATATATTACTGTATGTACTATCGAGTAGCAGCTAAAAAAAACTTGTATTCGTGCACTAAAAAAGGCTTAAATGGCTTATGCTGCCTAAACCATAATACATACAACAAATTAATGTACACAGGATTAAATATCTTAAAAACCTATCTTTTACTGATAATTCACAATAACCACTTTTGTCTTTCACCTCATTGATGCCAAGAAGATCAGGATAAGTAGATTCCCGGGCAACGCCGGGTAATCAGAAGGGGTATCTAAAATAATTACGATATAAATGTATAATTGTTTTAGTTTCTGTTTATTCAGCTAAACATAAAAAACATTTAATTTATTTAAGCGTGGTACCGTGCGCCGGGTATTCACTAGTTTCTAATAAAAGTAATATAAAAAGTTTTTGCCCATGTTGCCATTACTAATTTTGAATGCTTCGATTGTTATATTTGTTTTAACCATAATTATTTAACTGAAATTCGGCTTCGTCAAGAAAAATGCTATCTTTGAATGTGTTATACTGCATGCTAAATTATCACCCTATTTCTCTTGTGTTCAAAGTTTAATAACACTTTTGTACCAAAAATAAAATATAAACTATGGAATATTCACCTGAAAGGTCTGTCTCCTCAACTTGATTAATTATTTAACTGTAGGGCTACAGTTAAATAATAATTAATCAAGTTGAGGAGACGGACCTTTCAGATGAATATTCCATAATTTTATATTTTAATTTTGAATAATACCTCAACGGAACACATCATGAATCTTATAAAAGTTGATTTTTGTACCAACGCCACCAGGTGTCTTACGACATTTATGACACATTCTACTGGCATTGGCGGAATTGTAATCCACTTCTGAGGTTTGGAAGCATGGAATGAGGAGTTACAATACCCCGATCATATGATGGATAATAAATGATCGAACAATCAGGAGATTCCTTAAACCTAAACTTAACCTAAATTATAAACCATGGGCGACCACAATCCCCTTTAAGGAAATATGCTTGTGGTCTCACCTGTAATCGAACCCGGGAACTCATGAACTGTAGTCAGAAGTTCTGACCACAAGAGCATGAGGCAGGTTTAACATATTAAAGGTTGGTAAATATTCGAAAAGACTACCATAAAAGTTAAGCAGATTAGTGTATGAATTTCACCAATAACACTGAGCAACAAAAAATAAACTTTTTTGTCTCCTTAATTCAAATATGATATCGGTTTTTCTCCATCACGCAAGGTTTCCAAGAGAAAGGAATTTATAATTTCAAACACTTTAATATTTCTACATTCGTAACTACACAATATTCGAACATCCGGACTCACCTAGAAAGTAAGAAATTACGATTTTCTGGTATATTTCTCTTGTGGAGCATCCCTCTTGGTGGTCCAACGATAATCGGCCAGCATATTAGGATTCCATTTGCCTTGATATCTCTTTTCTATAGCTGAAACCATTTGAGTTAGCTCATTTGTTTTTATTTTACAATGGACAAATGGACGAAAAAACGCTTATTAAAAAAATAATTATTTAAATCCATTCATTGAAATCGAAATAAAAAAACTGTGGGCGATGGAGAAATTCCCAATACATATTTGAAATCACGATACAAAACTGCATTAATACAACTATTGGTACTAATAAGACAAAAATCATGTTGACCAGTGTAATCATATGCGTAATAATGTAGTCAACATCTTGCTGAATATGGGGGGTTGACATGAACGTAATAATATAAATTTATGGAAACAAAACATATACATTTTGAACATTCCCCAATGTAAAGTATTAAGATATTCGATTTTAAGGTAGGGAGAATCCTTCAGAGGTCCCCATCTAGGGGATATGTGGATGGCGACCACAAGGTGCCCAAGCTGAGCAAAACATTGCTTCCACTTACTTGTGTTTTGCTTCTTACTTTTATCTTTAACCGATCTGGTATTTCTTACTTTCTTCCACTTACTTATACCAGATTCTTTTAACTTTACTATCTAACCTCTCTTTATTAACTCTTGTTTTTTCGACCCCGACGCTATTAGAGCATCCGAGGGCTAGGGAATCTTTCCTTTATTTTCTTTATATTCTTTTCTTCTCCAGAAAAGCGTGACCAGAGGCTATAAGATGGCAGCCCCATCACTGGTCTTGCCTTCCTTTGGCCAGCAACCAATCGAAGGGACTATTATTATGCTTTCAAGTCTTATACGAGAATTTCCCGGAAGATCTCTGGGCCGTCCTATGAAACGCTGAAGGGAAAATATTCTATAGGATCGTAACACGCCTTGGCCTAATACTTTGAAGGAAGAAGAAGAAGAAGAAGAAGAAGAAGATAGGGAGAAGAGGTATAACTATTCGCCTCTTTGTAAACTTCTATCAGAAATTTGGTCTCCTGCTAATCAACTGTAGCCATATTCATAGTGAAAATCTCTCTTCAAATATTAAAACATCACTTAACACCTCCCTCATATGGTGATGTTCCCACCATTCCTGATTACGCTCCAAAAATGAAGTACAAGTCTCCAAATCTTTATGATTACAGGGATTTGCAGTACATAATGCAACACTAAAATCGATTCTTTACATTCTATTTCTCATTATCCTTCATTATTGTTATTGCAGAAAATAATAAAAAAATTTACTTAAAAATCTACTCAAGTTTCAAACTTTTCTCCATTTAAAATGTTCATTATTCAATATATCTACTTCAATATCCGGTTAAATATTAAACTCAGAAATCGTAATAAATGTAATTTGTAAACGTATACTCATAAAAAGATCTGATATATGTTTAGTAGAAACTAAATGTAATACAACTGTAGGTTTTAATCATAGTAACTTTCTAATTTTTGTCTAAGACTGTATAATAAATTAAGAAGTTTAGTTAAAATCCCACATATCAAATTTTAAAATTAATTTTATTTATAAACACCATATAATTTTTCTGAAATAATACCCAAACGTTTGTTAAATTCTGAATTTTAATTGCACAGAATTTTTGCGTCTTTTGTACCTGAGTACATAATTATTTTGTAATTTGATATTCACTAGTTTCCCCACAAGAAATTCCTTTTGTTATTACCATTATTGTATATCTGTGCGTTAAGTTTATAGTTAATAACTTTTAATCCGCTTAGACCTTCTTAATTTAATGTATTTTGTGGAATTTCAATTTATTACGAATTTCCACCTCACCGCAGATAATCAGTACACTTATAATATATATGAAAGTAAATAAAGATGATGCCTAAGGGTAAAAGAGAATCGGAATGATCCCGAATACAATGGAGTCATCAATTCATCCGATTTTAATTAGACTCGAAAAGGGTCATGCGTTGAAACCTTGAAAAATAAGATAAATATTCATCCACCAATTAAACCTTCACAGTTCCATCATGTCTCAGTATGTCACTTACTTCATTGTGTTTCTCGATACTTAATTTGTATGTCGAGTTTTCAATATTTTTTGCATTCACTGTTATCATAATTGAGGTTATGTATTAACATTTTTAAAATAACAATAATAATAATAATATTAATAATAATAATAATAATAATAATAATAATAATAATAAGTACCTTTTTATATTCGTCTTCTTTCATTAGAATTGAATAAAAAAATCGTTATAATTAAAATCATGAAAGCCTGCGAAGATGAAACATGTTTTGAAAGACCTTCCTGATTTTAATAATTAACGAATTTTTTTAATAAAATTCTATTCTAATTGAGGAAGACGGATATGAAAAAGGGTAAAGGTAAAGTGATCCCACTACTGGCATAGGAGACCCTTGGGGTAGTAGGAGGTTAAGGGTCCCACTTTTCATAGACAATCGGCACTTTACCTTTACCCTTTTTCATATCCGTCTTCCTCAATTAGAATTGAATTTCATTTAGAGAATTCGTTAATTATTAAAATAAGGAAGGACTTTCAAAACATGTTTCATCTTCGCACTTGATGTCACCGGGTTGTCAGCCCTGCGTGACGGCCGCCTTTACCCCCAGAACAGGCGTCTGGTACTCATTTCCGTTAGAGGTCGTAGTTATTATTAATAGCTAATTGTTTAATAATATTCAATTCATTATTATATTCCAAGGGTGAAAGAGGGATATTTAAAAGTCTATGAATGTAACTATTAAAGGCTGCCATCTTATGAGTATATGGGTGAAGAGAAGAACTATGGATAGTGGTATCAGTATGAGATGGTTTGTGAAAGATACCAATGCCATATGGAATTAGAAACAAATAATAGTATAAATTTCTTGGATTTATCAATAAAACACATCGATAATAAGTTTGAGTTTGGTATCTTTCACAAACCATCCTATACTGATACCACTATCCATAGTTATTCTCTTCACCCATATACTCATAAGATGGCAGCATTTAATAGCTACATTCATAGACTTTTAAATATCACTCTTTCACCCTTGGAATATAATAATTAATTGAATATTATTAAACAATTAGCTATTCATAATAACTACGACCCTAAAATTATAGAATATTTAATTAAGAAAGTTCATTACAAAAAAGGAATTAAAGTTTTTCCTTTACCCAAAGAAAACAAAGAAATATGTCGTAATGTCATACATAGGCCCACTTTCAAATAAAATATCTAAACACTTTAAAAAGTTGAACATTAATGTGGCATTTAAAACTAATAAAACTTTACAAAATATAATAAAAAACAATAAAACCAAAATAAAAAAAGAAAAATTATCAGGTGTATATAAAATGAAGTGTGGCACATGTGACCATGTCTATATAGGACAAACTGGTAGACCTTTTATCTCTCGGATAAAGGAACGCATGCAAGCATATAACAGAAATTTAGAATGTTCAAAATATACTAACCACCTATTCCAATTTAATCATTGTTTCGATCCAAATTTTGAAATTTTACATGTTTGTGATAAGGGTAAGAAGTTAGAAATAAATAAATTGAAAGGTAGTAATAAACTGTTAAATTCTCAACTTTACTTGAATGAATCCCCTTTGTTAAATTAAAAAAAATTAAATAAATATTGTTGTATTGTTGCTTAGATCAGTTGGAACACAATTCATAATTTGTTAACATGTCTGAAGAAGATACAGTGTACCGAAACAGCTGTCACTGAATTATATAATAAATATGAAAATCAAATAAAACTATGTTTTATTTTTATTTAAATGTTACATTTGTTTTAATTTTATATACAGGGTGAATCATAAATATGGCTATACGTTTGATCGCGTTGTGACGAAAATATTACCATTATATGAAATATGAAATTACCGTTGGAAAGGCAATTATTCAAATTACAACAATGGAATAAAACAAAATAGTGTAGAACTTACGTTATTAGTCAAAATGGCGTTAAATATGCAACAGCAAATTACAATTGCTGCATGGGCAATAACGTATGCTTAATGATCGTGATGCCGCAAGACGGGCAAGACGCGAGCTTAACGTAGCATTGCAGCCATCGACTGTGGGGAAGTGGAGAAAACGACTGCTGGAAACGGGAAGGATGCAGAAAATCAAACCTCCTGGAAGGCCTAGTATTAACACGGATGCAGAAACAACTAAGTGAATTGTGGAGGCGTTCGACTCTAGCCCACAAAAATCAACCCGCCAAGCTGCACGTGAGCAGTGATTTGTTTCTGTTTTGTTTTGTTTTGTTTCATTGTTCTAATTTGATGGATTCCCTTTCCAATGATAACATCATATTTCCTTTAATAATAATATCTTCGTTACAAAATGCGACCAAACGTATAGGCATATTTCTGAGTCACTCTGTATACAGTTTCTACATATAGTCCAAGATCCGGCTGCAAGATTACTACGTTCATCGAGTGGATGAACAAAATCAATTTTTTCATAAAATTGTGAATTACTGAATATATTTTTGCAGAGTTGCCTATTAAAATTCGGCCGCTAGTATGTTTAATTAGAATATAGTTAATTTATTTGTTCGAAATAATTTGATTGACTTGTTATTAAAATAAATTATAATCCAGTTCGCAGAAATCGATGTATAGAGCTTGAAAAGTTTTGGTTGCCATTGCATACTTGGCCGTAAACCTCCTCGTGGTTACAGCAGGCTGTGACACCAATCAGTAATAAAATACGGTAAGTACGTATTTATTGTTTTATATTATTCCCTCGCAGCGGGAAGTAAAACCACTGCCCTTTATGTATACTACGTTCAATGTATATACAAAAATATATCCAAAAGGTAGTGTTAATATACATTACATGAAACAAATCACGGCATTTTAAATGAACTGAACTTTATTTGAAACGATATGAAACAATAAATACGTACTTATCGCCATTTTATTACTGATTGATGTCACAGCCTGCTGTAGCCGCTAGGAGGTTACGGCCAAGTGTGCAATGGCAATCAAAAGTTTTCAAGCTCTATACATCGATTTCTGCGAACTGGATTATAATTTATTTTAATAACAACTGAATCAAATTATTTCGAATAAATAAATAAATAAATAAATAAATAAATAAATAAATAAATAAATAAATAAATAAATAAATAATATTTTAATTAAACATACTGGCGGCCGAATTTTAATAAGCAACTCGGCAAAAAATGTATTCACTAATTCACAATTTTATGAAAAAAAAATTATTTTGATCACCCACTCGATGAACGTAGTAATCTTGCAGCCGGATCTCTGACTAATAAGTAACTTCTGATTTCGAAAGCTTGTGGAAGGACTACGATCTCAAATAAACTAAAATATTTTCGTTGTTGCTTTTTAGAGGCCAAAGCTTGACCTTCAAGAAAATGCAAAATACGTTAGGACACCAAGTGCCCAAAAATACGAGTAAGAAACACAATAAATCTAATAAAAGGGAAACGATAAACTTGATACTGAATGTATTAAACATATAGAAGTGACATGCGATTCTTCTTTTTTTGTTTACAAAAGAAATTTTAAATTCAAGTGAGTGTGCCAAAGATTTCATAAATATTACATGTAAACTGTATGAATTACGCTGAAGGCGGGATACGGTAGCACTCCACCCTTCACAAACTCAGATCGTGATCCCGATATGACACACTTCATTATTCGCGAACACTCTTACCTCTTACTGAGACCTAATCGCATACTTTATACGCCTCCAGCGTGCTCGTACGTAACAATTTTTATAAAATATAATATTAATTACAGGCATATTTATAAGCGTCAGTCAACTATAAGAAGCCAGATGTAATAAGAAAGTTAAGTCTCGTAGACTGCGATGGGCAGGGCATGTGGCACGAATGGGAAATGAAAGACATGCATGAAAGCTTCTTGTAAGAAAACCAGAGGGAAAACACCCGGTTGGTAGACCGAGAATGAGGTGGGAGATAACATTAACTATGATTTTGTATCTTTACCTTGTCGTGATGGAGTGGCTTGCCTGCTTAAATGATTCCGAGAGCTATGCCGGCGGTAGCATTGCTGTCGATAGGGTAACCCATGCCGGACTGGTCGAAGGTGATAAGCCATACGAAAAAAGTAGCTTGGTTGAAAGAGTGACGATCTTTCACCGTAAAAATACAACCGTCAAGAAATGCGAACATGGGTTCAACTGGGGTAAAATTTTCCGGAGGTCAAATAGTCCCCAATTCGATTCTCCGGGTGGGGACTACTTCAGGGAACCCATGCCAAAGACTTTAACAAAGGAAAGGGGATTACGAGTATTTGAGAATAAAGTTCTTAGGAAAACTTTTGAACCAAAGAGAGATGAACAAACAGGTGAATGGAGAAGACTGCATAACAGTGAATTACATGGTCTTTATAGGAAGCCAGATATAATGAGAACAGTTAAGTCTCGTAGACTGCGATGGTCAGGACATGTGGCACGAATGGTGAATGAAGGACATACATGAAAGCTTCTTGTAGGAAAACTAGAGGGAAAACACCCAGTTGGTAGACCAAAAATGTGGTGGGGGGATAACATTAACTATGATTTGAGGGAAGTAGATTATATAGGGAATGATTGGAAAACATTAGCTCAGGATATTAGCTCAGGATAGGGATGTATGGAGGGCTTATGTCCGGCCATGAACCTACGGATTCGATAGTGCCAGTGAGTTAGTTAGTTTAGTTAGGCATATTTATATATAGAAATAGCAACAAAAAATCAAGTGACTCGTTGGCACTACTGCAGTAGGATGTTCTCCGATTGTCACCACGAACACAATTTTTTCTTCCATAATCTCTATCTCGATTAGTATTTTTCAATCATTGATTCCTGTTAGGTTCGTCTTCCGGGTTAAATGGCTGCGGGTTTTCTTGAAACTCGTCGTTTCGTCTACAACAGAGGTAGACATCTTCAGGAGATTCTGCGTGTTCTCTGAGTCCACAGTCTTCCTTTGGACGGGAAGTAAAAATCCTTTAGTCCCATTTCGTAGATTTACGGCACGTAAGTGGATATTGAATGTCATATACGGACAATCTTAAAATGTAAAACTTTGAAACCCATTTTCTCAGAAACTATTTGAGGTATAAATGTAACTTTTTTTACACTGTTCAGATTTTTAATAAGTTTACTGAATCACTTTTCTTCTTACTTCTGGAAATAATATTTTTTTGAACTTCAATTTTTTTAATGTATGCAAGTTTTAATTTGTTTAATAACCAATAATTGTAAGAGTACCAAAGTGGTTCCATATCAACAGATTAAGTACTATAATCGCTGAAAAATTTCATACATTTACCTCTTATAGTTTCTGAGAAAACGGGTCTTTTATTTGAACATGAACATTTTTGTCGAAAATAAAAACAGTTTCAGTAAAATGTTCGTTGTGACAAATTAGTCATGCTGCCTTACTTTCAAATTTAATTAAAAATACTTAAAATGATCATATATCAATAATATTTATATACATTTGTGATGAATATTTCAAACTCTTTAAAAGTACATGAAACCAAATTTGAGTTTTTTTTACTAAAATCACCTTTTAATATCACCGTAAGAGCAATGACACGAGTTGTTAAATACCGACTACGTTAACATTTTTTTCCCATGGTTTAAAATCTCCCTTTTTGGGTACTTTTACATCAAACTTCTCCGATGGTTACAATGTAATGGTGACTTCTTCTATATGAATCTAAAATAAATACAATTTTACATACTAACATTTTCATCAATGTCTTTCTTACTTATATCTCAAAAAGTCTGCCACGCAGGAACTGCATAAACTAAGCGAATTTTTCAAATCAAATTTATGATCCGAATTTTCTTCTTCATGGAGTAAATCTTTGTTGAATTGTAGGTATATTTATCAAGTTTTGTCATGATCATACAAACATGCCAGCAGCTAGAGTGTTCATTTAATTCGGTTTTGAGATAAACTCCCATTTTTAAAGATTTTCAAATTTCGCTGATTTTTGTTTTTCTCGTTAAAAATTATATACCAAGTTTGTTGCGAAACATTTTAAATTGCGGCCGCTGGAGCGATTTTTAAATTCACTTCAGATTAACCCTCACTCCTAATTGGCTCGATTTTGTTGATTAACGAACGAGCAAATTTGCTTAGTTTACGCAGTTCCTAAATCACGGATGTATTAAGATGTAAGTTGGAGAGCCATTATTCTTAACATTGTAGCATTTAAATTGTGATAGTTTTAACTCGTATAGAAGAGATCTCTATTACATTGTAGCAATCATAGAAGCTTTATCGACTATATATTTTAAGATATCAATCATTCAATTTCATTGCATAGGCTTACGATACACGTGACGCAATATATATGACGTAAGCAAGTTTTTTCCACTTGTAATTACAATTTCATTAGCAGTTTATTGGGTAAGGAAGTCGCTAATTAATGGTTAATTGACGCAACAGTTACGTGGATCACATGCACAACTGTAATGTTAAAAATATCACGGCGGATCAAATGATCTTCATGCAGTAAGCAGTATTATTTTATGTTTAGGAATATTATAGACCTAGAACAATAGCTGAAGAAATTAGTAAGTTCTATTCGCACCGGTCTATTGTGTAACAAATAATTAAATAGACCTAGATTTTCTCTGATAGTGGATTATTACTTATCACACCGCTTCACTTGACTCTCTGTTATACATAAATTAGATACCCGATCTCTTGACCACAGCGTCCTTTATATCCCTCCTCATCACACTACCTATTATTCGAAATATTTTACAGTTTCTCTTGCTAGAACATGGAATTTCCTTCCACCCTATGTCAGGGACTGCCAAACTTTACCATCTTTCAGAAGCAAATTGAAAATAAGATTATTAACAGAAACAACTCGCTAATATTACTTTTTAAAAATTAATAATTTGTTTTTCATTATTTAATAAAATATTTTTAAGATGAGTTAATATATTTACCTAATGCCTTATATAATAAGCGATAGATTAATTCATTATAGTTTATTATTTTCTTTGTATTTTTTCTTTCTTTTCTTTTTATGTATAGCTAATGGATTCGAGCTGTTATTCCTTTCTGTATACATTCTATCATTAATTTAATTGTATTTAATATTGCTGTATAATTATACATTATTTTCATTATTATTCAATTTGACAGATAATTGATTAGTATGTGCTATTATTGTATTTTTTGTATTTATATGTAACATATGTTTGTCCTGGTGAGTGGAAGAGAAAGCCACATGGCCTTAACCTCACCAGGCTAAATAAATCTTTATATCTCTTATATCTCGTCCTTTATATCCCTCCTCATCACACTACCTATTATTCGAAATATTTTACAGTTTCTCTTGCTAGAACATGGAATTTCCTTCCACCCTATGTCAGGGACTGCCAAACTTTACCATCTTTCAGAAGCAAATTGAAAATAAGATTATTAACAGAAACAACTCGCTAATATTACTTTTTAAAAATTAATAATTTGCTTTTCATTATTTAATAAAATATTTTTAAGATGAGTTAATATATTTACCTAATGCCTTATATAATAAGCGATAGATTAATTCATTATAGTTTATTATTTTCTTTGTATTTTTTCTTTCTTTTCTTTTTATGTATAGCTAATAGATTCGAGCTGTTATTCCTTTCTGTATACATTCTATCATTAATTTAATTGTATTTAATATTACTGTATAATTATACATTATTTTCATTATTATTCAATTTGACAGATAATTGATTAGTATGTGCTATTATTGTATTTTTTGTATTTATATGTAACATATGTTTGTCCTGGTGAGTGGAAGAGAAAGCCACATGGCCTTAACCTCACCAGGCTAAATAAATCTAAATATAAATCTAAACATTAAATTTCCTAAATCTACACAAATCTTGAAATTTTTGGAACTGAAATGGTATATTTTAGGTTCACATGAAACTACGAAAACCCCATCAAAATCCACGGCGCGACAGGCCTAACCGAACGTCAGTCTTAAAATTGTGCACCAGTCTCAAAATAAATGTTATCATTCTCAAGAGAAAAACTGAAAACCTTACTCTAACTTAGACAAGAAAAGACGCCACCCCAATTCTTACGTCATGTCATGTGAGATGACAGGTTGTCTGTTACTCCCACCAAGCAACCGTCTTTTCCCTTAACCGAGGAAAAGAGGACGCTGACGGGAATACGGCTTCTGTCATTATTTATAACACCATATTTATTTTTAAATATTTCCAGAGTTTCTGACAGTAGACTAGTATTACCAACAGTAGTGGCAGAATTAATGTTCAAAGTTAATATTTTGATAATTTATATTCAAATCATCCACCAATCAAACAAACAATTATTAGTTTATTATTTGTTATTATTATTTACATTATTATAATTGTTATTTTTGAATAATGTTGATAATTATCTACACTCGCATTCACTTATGTATAATATCTTCTGTAAATTATATAATTTATTATTAGAATTTAATGTATAAGAAGATTATTTAAACTGGCAAGTTTTAGGTCATAAGACCTTATCTTTCACTCAATCAGTAAAGTAAGCACCAGTGGAGATGTAGGGTTCAATTTTCAGTCCATGCTAACTTTTAATCCTCAAAAAATTGTTTGTCGATCAAACTGAGTATATACATTTTCGTATAATATATATAAACTACATTTATAAACTCTTTGTTAGCTCTCGAACTAAAATTATATATCATAAAAATACACTAAAATATCCACCCATCCATAGCAATTCTGCCGGAGGGCAGGTCTTTCACTGCAATCATAACATTTTCATGCTATGCTTTGCAGCTTTACTAGGGAATTATAAGTGTGGTAGCTTCCCACACCGGTGAAGGATGATGATGATGATGATGATAATAATGATAAAGATGCTGATGGCCGGATGATTTTCGGGGACCGTTGGGCACTAAGCTTCCTGACATTTGTCTTACAGGTGAGGAAAACCCCGAAGAAACCCTCATCCAGGAGCCTTCCCGACCGGGAATGGAACCCGGGCCCACTGCTTGACAAGGCAGCACGCTACCTCGAAACCACAGCGGTGGACACACACACACACACACACACACACACACACACACACACACACACACACACACACACACACACATATATATATAAAACTACATTTAGGCCCTATACTCTTCGTTAACTCTCGTACTAAAATTACGTATCATAAAAATCACTAAAATATAGTGATTTTAAATACTAAAGTAATTATAATTGTTTATATATATAGTCCACCGCCGTGGTCTCGAGGTAGCGTGCTACCTTGTCACGCAGCGGGCCCGGGTTCGATCCCCGGTCGGGGCAGTTTTTCTAGGTGAGGTTTTTATCGGGGTTTTTCCTCACTTGTAAGACAAATGTCAGGAAAACTTTAAGGCCCAAACGGTCCCCGAAATCATATGGCCATCATCACCATCATCATCATCCTTACCATTATCATCATCATCATCATCCTTCACCGGTGTGGAAAGCAACGGGAAGCTACCACACCTACAATTCCCTAGTAAAGCTGCAAGCATAGCATGAAAATACGATGATTGCAGTGAAGGACCTGCCCTCGGGCAGAATTACTGTGGATATATATATATATATATATATATATATATATATATATATATATATAGAGCAATTCCACGCAAATGTCATACCGAGGTGAACATTTTGAAATTGACGCAGGGATATTTTTTTGACGTAATATATATCTTTAAGGATCAAATTTTCTGATTATATAAGATAATGTTCCAAAAGTGTATTATTTTAATCTAATATTAGTGGTAGAACTTTTAATTTTCCAAACCTGTAAACACACGCAAAATTTTACCAATTTGTTGTTTAATGATTTGGTCGTATTAATTCGTTTTATTTTACAAAATCTATTGTTAAACCATACTTTAGTCCTTCCTAGTCGTAAATGTAATAATATTAATTGCATTCTAATGTTCTATATGCCTTAAATGTGTCCTATAATTGTTAACTGCAAGCTATGGTCAGTCAGTCACAGAAAACGTATAAAAATTACTGTACACAACATAATAATTGATGGAATATAATTTCCTCTTGGATTCTACGTTATCGGTACACAACTAACAAAAAAGTATTGAAGACATTTTCTTGTAAAGTCATTATTTTTCCCGCTAGTGTCCCGTGACTGACTGACTTTTTTCCCTATCATATATATGCTAATACGCATGGTGTAGTCAGTTGCTTGCTGCACTCCGCTGAGGATTAACATAAACATGGTTTAGGAAATCTAGTATACTGTTCGGCTCAGCTGTTCCATAAAATATTTACTGACCCTTTTTCTGTGTCAATTTCAGCTAAAAGGCAGTTAGCGGAAGCATTTAAATATATTCAGGAAAAAGGTTGCAGTAAACGAAGCAGCCATACTTGTTGATTTCTCAGAAAATTATGCCTACAAAGAACAAAATGAAATCCAGGCAGTTGATTGGAAAAATTAGCATATCTCAATATTAACTGTTGTTGCCTAGTTTAGATGGAAGGTGACAGAGAAGTTCAGAAGAAATACTTTGTTCTATTGTAAGGTTATGTGACACATAGCAAGTATGCTATAGATATTTGCTATAGAAAAGTGTTCCTTTCGAACTATAGTGATTTCTTCCAAAACTTGAGGTGATACAAATTTTCAGATGGAGCAGCTGGTAATAGAAATAGGCCTATACATTTAGCAATGTGATACTGCTTACTTGCATATTTGGATTTTGACATAAAATGGAACTTCTTTGAATCGTACCATGGAAAGGGGGCTATAGATGCGATTGACGGCCAAGTAAAAAGGATGGCACGGATGTAAGAAAAATCGGGAAAGAATATACAAAATGGTGCAGAATTATGTAATGTGAGCTGTAAAACCAACCAAATAACTGGAGTCACAAAATGATATAGAAGAAGGAAAGAATTTTTTAGATAAACAATGTGAATATCTTGCATCTATCACAGACTCATTGCGTATACAACGTGAAAGCGTTCGACCCGTATGTTATAGAGTATGCACAACTGTCAAACAATAAGCGCAACAAATTCATAAGTTCGTGTGTTAAAAAAGAACTGAATGGCGTGACAGGCCTAGAAAGCCCTTGGCTGCTAATCTCACATCCAAGTATATCAATCACAGAGGTGGACAATCATCTAACCAACATATAGGGTGACATGTGGTCAGCATGTCGGATACTCCAGCCGTTATGGCTGGTTTTCTTGACCGCAACCTCTAAATATTGTAGCTGCCCAAATTCTTCATGATTCTGGGCGGGCACCAATCCCATTGTGGCCGAAATTCCATGAGAAAATTTCTTCTCTCATGGGGACTCGAATCAGTGCTCTCTATTGAGACATATTGACTCAAACCATTCAGTTACAGCGTGAGACTTCATGCGTGACAGGAAACATTATTTTTATTAATGGGTCAAGTCAGGTCAAGTTAGCGGCGAAGACTAGAGAGAGAAACGATCTCATATACATCAATGTTATGATGTGAGTCATCAGAACTCGGGCTAATTAGAGTTATGTTTTTATTGTTGTTTAAAAGTAGAATTCACTGCGTCAGCAATTGTTTACACTACAGCTTACTAATGCGATTTACGATAATTTGTTTTGAAAGTACATGCACTCTGATAAATAAGTAACTTACTAAGAATGTGTATACATTCTGCAAGGCTTAAATTTTTTATTCAGTGGTTCAATCTAGAAATAAAAAATATTAAATCTTACATCAAGTAAACTGTAATAAACTCCACTCCAAGCGCGAAAGACCTAGAATGCCCTTGGTCTACCAAACTACTGCTAGCCTCACGTCCACATGTGTTATAATCACAGAGGTAGACGATCATAAGCCAGTGTAGGGATGACATGTGGTCAGCATGTCGGGTCCCCCAGCCGTTATAGTTGGTCTTATCAATCTGGAGTCGTTACATATTGTAGCTACCCAAATGCCACACGATGCTGGGTGGGCATCGGTCCCATACTGGCCGAAATTCAATGAGAAAATGTCTTCCCCAAGGGGGCTCGAAACAGCGCAAGTCCCATAGATCTGCGTCAAGGCTTCTTACCCTAACCACTCGACTATGGCGCCGGACTAAATTGTAATCAGTTACTATATCCATCCATCCATAGTAATTCTGCCCGAGGGCAGGTCTTTAACTGCAATCATAGCATTTTCATGCTATGCTTTGCAGCTTTACTAGGGAATTGTAGGTGTGATAGCTTCCCGTTGCTTTCCACACAGGTGAAGGATGATGATGATGATGATTATGATGGCCATATGATTTCGGGGACCGTTCGGGCCTTAAAGTTTTCCTGACATTCGTCTTACAGGTGAGGAAAAACCCCGATAAAAACCTCACCCAGAAAAACTGTCCCGACCGGGATCGAACCCGGGCCCGCTGCGTGACAAGGCAGCACACTACCTCGAGATCACATCGGTGGATAGTTAATATATAGGCATATATATATATATATATATATATTATACGCACACATGCATACAGTTTTAGTAGGTGTATTTAACAATAGAGAAGGCACTTTTTTATTAAGTATTTAATAGTTTCCTTATTTTATATAATTTAAAATGGTACATGGTAAGCGAGTTAATTTAATTACATTATTGATTTAAATTAACATTTATTTTACAGCAAAATTAAATTTAATAATTTTCGTAGAATTGATAACGTATTTGCAGTTCTTTATTCATTTCTGTTACCGAAGCTGTTTATCTAGTTTCATAGTATTTTGTTACATTTGTGTAATATTTGCATTTTGAAATTCTAAATTAAATCAGAAATGTCAGTCAGTCAGTCACAAAATAATGTCAGTCAGTCACACATCACATATTAGGTCATAACTTCGGTATTAATTGTGATTTAGGTTTATTTTTTTATTTAAAATGTAACTTGAAACGTGCCCTCCAAACGGTATTTTGGAAAATTGAATTAAGAATCACATTTCAGAGAACGGTGTAGATGAACATGTAAAGTTGCATGATGAGTTGACATTTATGTCAGTCAGTCACACATACTTTGATAGATAATAAATAATATTGTTTTTCTTCAGAAATTGTATATTTATGTACAATCTTAATCAGACACTTTTTCTCTATCATATCATATATATAACACCTCTAATTTCAACCAATTGTAATATTTATGCAAGCATTTTGCAGCAAAAGTGTATTGTAAATGTCAGTCAGTCACATATGGAATTACTATATATATATATATATATATCTGAACTTTATGATGTAACTTATGACACTGCAATTGAAAGTGATATTGAAGTAGAGGTTTCAATAAATAGTATCAATTCTGGTTTGAACGGTAGTTCCTGATTTGAGATCGAGGTAAATTCCAATAACGCGAAAATAATACAGTAAAAGAATAAATCAACGAAAGTTGTATGATACGGTATGAGTGCGTGCAATCCTGGGAATTTTCGTGCTGTGGGTGATATGCTAGGCGGTAAAATGACATTAATGTAGTTAACTTTATATTTAATGAACAGTGTGACAGATCACTTTAGGCCTATGTAAGTCATGTGTAGTCTACATACATTATATTGAGAAGAGTGTATGTTTAAGTACTTGTGTGTAGTGTACATTGTATAAGGGATGATGATAAAAAGAACGGAGAATGCGAAACCGTATCGGTACTTAACCTACTCCAAATGAAAAGCTATATGGGTACTTCTTGCTTGAGGTCTGCATCCGCCGCGCCCGCCGGCCGGCCGGCCGGTCGAATCTCAATCAAGAGTACCACATGCCTTTTCGACACGTTTACTCCGTACTGGTCTGGAATTTAATTCAAGCATCTGGTGCACAGCATAGCGATTAATGTTTTACATTACCTCTCTCTCTCTCTCTAGCACCGATTTTTAAGATTTTACAATTGAGATATTTATAATAATAATAACAACAAGAATTAATCGTTATCTCAGTCAAACAATTAATTTATTAAGTCAACTTTTCAATCTCCTTGTGTGAGATCATTTTCAAGACATGGTTGTTTATAATACATAGTTACCATTACGAAGACAATTTTTTTATAAATTTAAATGAACAAATTAAAAAATTAAAAAATTACACAAAGAAAATAATTACCAAAACATATTAAATGCAAAAATTGCCTATATAAATAAAGAACAAAATAAAGTATTGAATAAACAAAAATATTTCAGTGAACGGTGCGAAACATATGACTCCTTGTTAAAATATTTTTTATCAGAAATATTGAATTTTAAATATGCTCATTTAAATTTGTAAAAAAATAAAGTCTTGGTGATGGTAACAATGTATTATAATCAACCATGTCTTGAAAATGATCTCACACAAGGAGAATGAAACGTTGACTTAATAAATTAATTTTTTGACTGGGATGACGATTAATTCTTGTTGTAATAATAATAATAATAATAATAATAATAATAATAATATAATAATAATAATAATAATAATAATAATAATAATAATAATAATAATAGTAATAATAATAATAATAGTGATGATAATAATAATAACAATAATAATAACAATAATATTAACAATAATATTAACAATAATAATAACAATAATAATAACAATAATAATAACAATAATAATAACAATAATAATAACAATAATAATAACAACAATAATAATAACAATAATAATAACAATAATAATGATAACAATAACAATCCATCCATAGTAATTCTACCCGAGGGCAGGTCCTTCACTGCAATCATAGCTTTTTCATGCCATGCTTTGCACCTTTACTAGGGAATTGTAGGTGTGGTAGCTTCCCGTTGCTTTCCACACCGGTGAAGGAGGATGATGATGATAATGATAAGGATGATGATGGCCATATGATTTCGGGGGCCGTTTGGGCCTTAAAGTTTTCCTGACATTTGTCTTACAGATGAGGAAAACCCCCGATAAAAACCTCACCCAGAAAAACTGTCCCGACCGGGGAACGAACCCGGGCCCGCTGCGTGACAAGGCAGCACGCTACCTCGAGACCACAGCGGTGGATAACAATACCAATAATAATAATAATAATAATAATAATAAAAATGATGATGATCATCATCATCCGGTATCATGGCAGCTGCGGCCGTCTTCCGAAAACCAAACGCCATTCCTCTCTGTCCATCCATTAATCTTCTTCCATTCCTCTGATATTCATAGCTGCTTGTACCCCTTCTATCCAACTTTTCTTCGGTCTTCCTCTCTTCCTCCTTTCCATTGGGATCCATTCCATAACAATTTTTGGCAATCTTTGCTCTGGCATTCTTTTGACATGGCCATACCACTGTCATATTTTCTTTTCTATAATGTCTATGATGTCCGGCTTCTCTTGTACACCCATAATTTCCCTTATTTATTTCGTATTCTATCCATTCTAGATTTTCCAGCTGATCTTCTTAAAACATCCATTTCAGTACTTAAAATTATTTTCATTTCCCTGGTAAGAATTTGCCAGACTTCAGCACCATATCTTAAAATGCTCTGAATTATGGTTTGATATATTTGTAATTTTCTATTTTTTGTAATATTTTTGCTCCACCAAACAGAGTTTAAAGCATTTATTGCTTGATTTGTTAATAAAAATAATAACAATAATAATAACAGTAATAATAATAACTTTATTTTACCTGGCGGAGTTAAGGCCTCGTCCGCCACTCAACCAGGTTAAAAAAATACAAAATATATCCTTACATCTAAATTACAATAAACATAAATATACATGGTACGTCTACAATATAATTATTACTTAAAAATATATGATTCAATCTAGAGTTAACGATTGAAATATAAACTGTACAAGATATAAAATTCAGATAAAAGCTATTAATGACATAGAATAAGTTTAGTTGTCGAGAAAAATTAATTATTTAACAATATGTATTTGTATAAGCGTTGATTTCCCGTGAAGATCATATAGTTCACTGTTATGTAGTTTTCTCAACTCATCTATCTGTTCTTTTCTCTTTGGTCTAAAAATGTTCTTAAGGATTTCATTTTTAAGTACGTGAATCTTTTCTTCTCTCTTAAAGTACGAAACCATATTTCGCATTCACATATAAGTAAGTTTTATTTTTTAAGAATTCTTCTCGGTGTTAATTTCTTAAAGAAAGGATGCAATTGTTATAATAAATCTGGATTAAAAAAAACTATAACAATAGTTTTTTTATGCTATTGACGTATGGAATTTCTATTGAGGCCGGAACAGGTCTATAAATGGCCTAACTTCGTGAAAGAAAGATGACAAAGATTATCTTTTAGATTTAAGGTAAATTTAAGTGTACATTCTTTCAGCTCATACATTATTAAAGAGAACTTACCAGATCGCTCCAGTTCAGGGTGTATTACTGCTTAAGTTCTTTATAAGGGAATATATAATTATTTAAGCTCACACAGTATCTATGAGCGCTGCCGCCAGATCACGCCTTCGTCATATTTCATACAGCTCATGTATATTTATAATGCTTGGTACACATGTTTATAGAAACAAAGCCACTCAATCACATATCAAACTGCCAACGTTCCATGCAATTGAAAATATTATACCTGGTACTTGACTCTATGTCAGTGCTGGACTGGTTACAAACATTCAACAAATTTTTATCAAATACTAGACTTTAATTTGAAGGGTGAATTAAGATATCGATCTATGCTGCATTTAGACGAAACTGATGTTTTTTTTAAGTTGTTCTTTTAATCACAACACACGCTCCATTGTAGGCTTATCCAAACAAATGCATGCTTATGAGAATATCCAATTACATGGGTTTGATTTAGATTTAAAATGCTCTTAGTTGATTATTTTTCTTTCAGTTGTTTTAAATAACGTATAATCAAGGAATTAGTTTATTATCATATCACATTATTTTTCTTTGTTTTTTATTTACACTAAATAGTGACTGCCTACCAAAAATTAATTTATCTTGATTGTGTACATTTTGTTATTAGTTTTAGTCTTAAATTTAATTATCATTAAGATTGTTATGTTACTTACTTACTTACTCACTGGCACTATCGAACCCACAGGTTCATGGCCGCACGGACATACGCTCTCCATATATCCCTATCCTGAGCTAATGCTTTCCAATCATTCCCTGTATAATCTACTTCCCTCAAATCATAGTTAATGTTATTTTCCCACTTCATTCTTGTTCTACCAACTGGGCGTATTCCCTCCGGCTTTCCTACAAGAAGCTTCCATGCAAGTCTTTCATTCCCCATACGTGCAACATGTCCTGCCCATCGCAGTCTACGAGACTTAACTGTTCTTATTATTACTGGCTTCCTATAAAGAACATGTAGTTCATTGTTATGTAGTCTTTTCCATTCACCTGTCTCTTCATCTCTCTTTGGTCCAAAAATTTTCCTAAGTACTTTATTCTCAAATACATTTAATCTCCTTTCCTCCCTTAAAGTAAGAGTCCATGTTTCGCATCCATATAATATAACTGGTAGAATAATAGTTTTATATATTTTCAGTTTAACGTTTTTTGAAAGGAGTTGGGACATCAAGAGTCTCTGCAATGCATAATAGCACGCATTTCCAGAATTGAGCCTATGTTTAATTTCTTTGTGCATCTCATTCCTATTTGTGATTATTGTTCCTAGGTATTTGAATTCAGCCACTTCCTCAAAATTTCCCTCATTTGTCATTAGCTGTCCAGTTCCATTATATAATGAATTTCTACGTGTGACCATTTATTTAGTGTTATTGATATTTACTTCCAATCCTAATTTCCTAGTGTTACTCAACAGTGTGTGCGTATTGTCCTTTAGTATCTCCTCGCTAACGGCCAACAATACTACATCATCAGCATAAACTAACAGCTTATTAATACCATTGAGTTGTAAGCCTTCCTCATTCTCCAAAGATTTAATGGCATGCTCTAGTACAAAATTAAATAGTAGAGGAGATAGTGCATCTCCTTGCTTCAACCCATTATGGACTTCAAAGGTGTCCGAAAACTATTTGCCTACACGCACCCTACTCTTTGTGCCATTTAGACACATTCGTATAAGTCTAACGTTTTAGGAATTCCGAACTCCAGCAGGATACTATATAACTTCTCCCTCTTAATTGAATCATATGCGTTTTTGAAGTCTACATATAGTTGATGTACAGTACCATTATATTCCCATTTCTTTTCTAAAATCTGTCTTATACTAAAAATCTGATCTGTTGTAGACCTGTTTCTTCTAAATGCCACATTGATGATCTCCTAGAATGTCATCAATATAGGGAGTAAGTCTGCTTACTAATATATTGTTGTAGAATTTTGTACGAAGTTGAAAGTAATGAGATGCCCCTGTAGTTGTTGCAGTCAGTTTTATTCTCCTTTCTTATAAATTGGTACGATAATTGATTCCTTCCATTCGTCTGGAAGAGCTTCTTTTTCCCAAATCATAACTAAGCAACCAACGTATCTTGTCCATCAATTTTTCTCCCCCTGATTTTATCAGTTCTGCTGGGATCTCATCTGAACCTGATGCTTTATACATCTTAAATTTTTCAATCGCCATTTCAACCTCTAATGCACTTGGCTCTGCGACTAGCATTTCTGCTGTCTATAAATTATCCTACTCAATGTCCTGTTCTGTATGTATATTTAATAGCTGATTAAAGTAACTTTTCCATCTATTTAATATACTCCTGGAATCTGCAATCATATTCCCATTTTCATTCCGAATTATGTTTGTTCTAGCCTGAGATCCTTTCTTCTCTATACTAATTCCCTGATATAATTCTCTAATGTTCCTATTATTTGCATTCATTTCAAGATCATTAATCTTCTCTCTCAAATTTCCCCTCTTTTTACTCTTTAGTAACTTGGTGGTTTCCCGTCTAATAGTACCCAATTGCTCTAAATTTATCTCATTTGGCTCGTGTAACCATTTCATTTTTGCTAGCTTTCTTTTCTTTACAATGTCTGCACATTCCTCATCAAACCATTTCTTGTTTTGCCTTTTTTTTAAACAACCAATGCTTTCTGATGCTGACAATTTAATAGTATCTCTTATAGCCTCCCATTCTTTATTTATATCAGTTTCTTCTTCGTTTGCCACATTGTCATCTGAAGATTCCAGTACTTCAAATCTATTAGAAATTTTGATTTGGTATTCTTGCCGCATTTCATCATTTTTCAAGTTTTTTAATTCAAATTTTACAGAATCATCTTTAGCGTTTGTTCCTCTCATAAGCGATAGCCGTTGTCTGATTTTCACTCTGACCAGATGATGATCCGAATTGCAGTCTGTCCCTCTAACTGTTCTAACATCGATGATGCTACTGTGCCAGCGTTTATCCACTAATACATGATCTATCTGGTTCCGAGTTTCTCCATCTGGGGACGTCCAGGTGTATTTATGAATATCCTTATGCTGAAATGTTGTACTCTTAACAATGAGATTCTTTGATGTGGCAAATGTGACTAATCTAACCCCGTTGTCGTTACTATCTTCATGGAGACTGAATTTGCCTATTGTTGGTTTGAATATATCGTCCCGCACCACTTTTGCATTGAAATCTCCTAAGATAATTTACATATGATATCGTGAAAGGCTATCAAATAAGCATTCTAATTCTTCATAGAACTCATCCTTGATCTTGTCATCTTTATCTTCTGTGGGGGCATGTACATTTACAATTATAAAATCATGTTGTGTACCCTTTAGAATTATGTATGATACCCTATCACTAACAAACTTAATATCTCGGATAGCGGATAGGATCCTCCTTCTGACTAAAATCCCGTTCCAAATGCAGGTCTTTCTGCACCCCCGTAGTATAATGAAAAGCTTCCTGATTCCTGACTACCTTCTCCTGGCCACCTAGCTTCCTGTAAAGCGACTATATCCAAGGGTGATTTATCTAATTCCCGTGTTAATATCTCTAGTGCCCCGCTATTGTATAAAGTCCTAACATTCCATGTTCCTAGGAACATGTCCCTTTGTTTGAGCCTTTGGCATGGATTCCCTGAAGTAGTCTCCGCCCGGAGATCCGAATGGGGGACTATTTGACCTCCGGAAAATTTTACCCCAGTTGAACCTATGTCCGCATTTCGTGACGGTTGTATTTTTACGGTGAAAGATCGTCACTCTTTCGCCCAAGGTACTTTTTTCGTCTGGCTTATCACCTTCGACCAGTCCGGCATGGGTAACCCTATCGGCAGCAATGCTACCGCCGGCATAGCTCTCAGGATCATTTAAGCACGCAAGCCACTCCACCACGACAAGGTAAAGATACCATGGAGGGAAGATTGTTATCGATCTTAATCTTATAGTTATATTATTGTTCAATTTTTTATTTAATATTTAATATTAGAGTTAATTGTGATTGATATATTCTAACATAACGTATGTTTGTCCTGTTGGGTGGTAGAGAAGGTCACATGGCCTCAACTCCATCAGGCAAAACAAATAAATAAATAAATAAAAGAACAAAATAAAAAACAACAGCCCTTTAAACTAAGAGTAATCCAATGATTTTTCTCCATTTAGTTCTATCCTGAGCTACTTGTTACTAAATGCTTATTTAGAAAGACTTAAGGTATTTTCTACGTCATCTAGTTATTACTGATCTCCCAACTCTTGTTAAATAAAGTGAATCAATAAAGGTGACCCTTTAAAATGAGTAATTATCCTCAGACCTGTAGAAATGTCCTAGCCATCTCAAACTTTGCTTTTATCACTCTAATTACATTTAGATTTTATACAATCTATATATTAATACGTGAAGAAAAAACTTTGTACCCCTTTTAAGCACATTGCGAGCACGGAGGAGTGTGATATTTGGCATAATTAAAGTTCATATAGAAGGAGTGCAGAAAAATAAAATTTATGTATAATATGTGTTACACATAAATAAAATAAAATAAATTGTCTCTAAGGAATTTATGTGTATTATTCATTCATTTGTATACTCGTTCATTTGTTTACGTTCATACTGAAAGTGCATTGTTACAAAAATAAAACTGTGCAGCAGCAATGTGAATTGACTTACTCTCGCGTATTTATTTTTAGTGGTTTAAAATAAGTGAATACATTTTATTATTTACATTTAAATTAAACCCTTTTTAATCTTGGTTTCAGTAATTTTATTACATTTTTTATATTTAGATATTCGCACCTACTTCCATTATGCCTCGACGTAGAACAATTGAAGGATCGGAGTCAGAGACAAAAGAAGGGATATATATTCCCCTACACATAATAATAGGCCAAAAGCAAATTTAAATAGTATAAATAGTTATACACCGCTGTGGTCTCGAGGTAGCGTGCTGCCTTGTCACGCAGCGGGCCCGGGTTCGATCCCCGGTCGGGGCAGTTTTTATCGCGGTTTTTCCTCATCTGTAAGGCAAATGTCAGGAAAACTTTAAGGCCCGAACGGTCCCCGAAATCATATGGAAATCATATGGCCATCATCATCATCATTATTATCATCCTTCACCGGTGTGGAAAGCAACAGGAAGCTACCACACCTACAATTCCCTAGTAAAGCTTCAAGCATAGCATATACAACAGCAATGCGAATTGACTTACTCTCGGGGTATTTATTATTAGCGAATTAAAAATAATAGAGTACATTTCATTATTTAAATTAAACACTGTCTAATCTTGGTTTCAGTAATTTCATTATTTTTTTATATTTACTTACCTTCTTCAATTATGCCTCTGCATGAAGGGTCGGAGTGAGAGACAAAGAAGAAGGGATATATATTCCCGTACACACAACAATAGACCAAATGCAAATTTAAATACTATAAATAGTATACGAATGTCAAATGGCGCGTTGTTTTCTTTTTAAATATGGCTTAGCCAAGCTATACCACATATTTTCTATCGTTCGTATTTTTTTAAATAAATAAAAATTAATGCACAATGGCGTATTTGTGACAAACGTAAAATTTTAATGAATTGTGCTGGAATTTCGACCGCTGGGCGACCACTAGTTTATATAATTCAGAGTTGTATCTGATTAACCAATTAACTCTTCCAATATAGCTGGTTAATTTTTCTATATGTTCTTTATTTAAGGAACAACTTCTGAATTCATATAATAGAATTGTTGTTACTGGGGTTTTCTACGTCTTAAAGTCTGCTTTTCTACGCTAAGAAAATGATTGATGAGTTTTTATAACCCACTATAGCATTTATTAGCAATTTTATTCTTGCATTTAATTTGACATAACTTGCGATTTAAAGATAGAGATATAAAATAATTTATATTTGCTTTTTCATGTATCTACGTCCTACGATGCACTTGACCATAACTCCTATTAGTTTCCTTACACCAGTCTCCACACAAAATAATGGCTGCATTTATATTAGACGCTTGCAATCAAACAGTATTGAGTGATTATAGATCCTTCCAGAAATGTATTCGCGTTTTGCATTAAAGATGGTAGTATTTCGTTGTAACATAAATTAATGCGCTAACTAACTCACTAACACTATCTAACCATTAGATATGGCCGAGCGGACATAAGCTTTCCATATCGCTATCCTGTTTTCCAATCAATCTGTATAATGTACTTCCCTCAAATAACGTTGAATGTTATTATCCCATCTCATTATTGGCCTACTTAATGGCCACTTTCTCTACACAAGTTTCCATACCCCTCTTTTATTTCCCATTTGTGCCTTTTTTATTTCCCATTTGTGCCACATGTCCCGCCCATAGCTCTCTACGAGACTAAACTGATCATATTATTGGCCTATCTGGTTTCCTATAAACATTATGTAACTTACTGTCGAGGTCTTCTCAATTCGCCTGTCTGTTCATCTCTCTTTGGTCCAAAAAAATTCCTAAGAACTTTATTCTGAAATACTGATAATCTTTCCTCTTCCTTTAAAGTAATAGTCCACGTTTCACACCATGTAATATAATTGGGATAACATCATCATCATCCAGGGATTAAGTCTGTTGGATCGTTCCGGTTTCATGAAGGCTAGAATTGTTAAAATTGTTCAGACCATATTCTGCGTGGGTATCCAACATTTCTCCTTCCGTGCGGTTTATAATTTAGCAATAATTTTGGAAATCTTCCTTCTGGCATTCTATCAATATGATTTTTCCAGTCGTTACTATATTTAATTATTCGGTCAGTAAGTTTGTAAATATTTAGTTCCTTTCTATATCTTCATTCCTTTTCTTATCCAGCAGAGTATATCCTGCTATATTTCTTAAAAACCTCATCTCAGCTGCTTCCAACCTTTGTTCTTGTCTTTTAGTGATAATAACAGTTCTATGTATTTTCTGCTTAAAATATTTTGGAGAAGTTAGGATGACAAGAGTCCTTACAGTGCATAATAGCAATGCATTCAGAATTGCGCATATGCTTAATTTCTTTGTGAAACTCATCCCTGTTTGTAAATTATTCTTCGTAATTATTTGAATTTAGCCACTTCAGTCCCTCAATTGTTATTAACTATTTCCATCATAACATATATTACTAGTGTGAATATATATTGAGTTTCATTGATGTTTACTTTCAGCCACCATTCCTTAATGTTACTCAATATAGTGTGGGTTGTTGTAGCCGGCTCTTCAAAGGCTAGGGGAAGAAAACCTCGAAAACAAATAACCTTGTCCTCCAGGTTGGTGGATGTAGCGATGGGCTAGCTCCCTATCTTACATACAAATGAGGCAATGTTAAAAGGCCCAAAGAAATACATTTGGGCTGAAGGATAATTATTGTAATGTAAAGAAAATCCTTAATAAAAATTATTTATTATCTTCTTCTTCTTCCTTCCAAGTATTAGGCCAAGGCCTGTTATGATCCTATAGAAAATTTTCCCTCCAGCGTTTCATAGGACGGCCCAGTGATCTTCGTCCTCTTGGTATATAATTATAAACAGCTTTGGGGATCCGATTTGAACTCATTCTTTCAAGATGGTGTTTCCAATTTAGTTGGTACTGTTTAATATATTCCAAAATTGGCGTAGTCTTCAATTCTTTTAATATATCGGTGTTCCTTTTCCGATCCCATCTGGTGTAACCCGCTGTTCTGTGCATGAATCTCATTTCACAAGCTGTTATTCTGCTTTCATGTTGTCTTTTTAGTGTCCATGCTTCACTACCACAGGTCAACACTGGTCTAGCCAAAGTGTTATATAAACGTAATCTGGTGAATTATTAATATCATAAACAAAAAAGAAATTACAAGGCACCAAAAAAACTCAAAATTACATTCAGTTTTATAGTGGTATAAAAAAATAGGTTCATGAACAAGCAGGAGTAGCCGTTATGATTCACAAACGATTTAGAAATTCAATACATAGGTATACTTTTTGGAATGAAAGAATAATTCAAATCCGAATAAAATTATCTCTAGGATACTTAACAGTGATAGGTATATATGCACCTGTAGAAGGAGATGATGAAGAAAGTGAAAAATTGTATCATGACTTCCAGAAAGCTATCTGCACAATTAATAATAATTATATGATTATAATTTTGGGTGATTTAAATGCCAGAATTGGTAACACCAAATTTGATACATATATAGGACTATATGGAGAGCAAACCTGTAATAGAAATAGCTTACGGTTAATTGATTTTGTCATGTTAAATCAATTCACAATTATTTATTATAGGGTTTTGAAAATTCAATTTGTTTACATTAGTCTTTAATATGCTCCATCACAGAATTTATTGGCGAGATCAATTAACCGGTAATGTCAATACAGTACCTTATGTAACAAACAGACGGAGTAGTGAGATCAGATACACCACTGAATTTATGATAATTGGTGGTGTAATATTTTGCAAGCCGAGGCACGACAGACGGATGTGATGACAATGCATTAACATGTCATGCTGTAGGTCTTATATTGACAGATTTACATGTCCTATACCCTGTGCCAAACATGTTCTTATATCTGCTTTCACATTTATTACACTATGCTTATTCTCACTGTATTTCGGATCACTTACAGCAATTACTTGACGCGTTAACATCGCTTTCCTATATATAAATTTCAGTTCCTTTTCAGACAATTTATTATGCTACATTTTACATGCCCCTTACTCTGTGCCAAACATTACCTTATGTCTGCTTTCTCATTTATAACATGGTACTTATTCTCACTTCTCCTTAAGACATAATAGTGTATTACGATGCGAGGTGGGAAGAGGTTTTTACAGAAGCGAGGAAATTTCCTAGATTCTGTAAAACACTTCGCTAACGCGCGTTGTACATTATATTTTGCGCGATGGCATTTTCAAAATAATCTTTGTTGGAAATATTTGCGTCCATTATAAAGAACTGATTAAGGTTAACAGTGTAGGCACTGTCTATTAGTTAAGACTACAGCAGGCCGCGACACCAATCAGTCATAAAATAGCGGCAAGTACGTATTTATTGTTTTATATTGTTTGAAATAAAGTCAGTTCATTTAAAATGCAGTGATTTGTTTTGTATAATGCATATTAACACCGCCTTTTGGATATTTTTTTGTATATACATTGTATATAGTAATCATAAAGGGCAGTAGTTTCACTTACAGCACGAGGTTTGTAATATATAATATTACAGTATAGTTATTTAGGTTGGCAACCGCGACATGTAGGAAGTTGAACTTTCAATCATGGTCGCCATTGCTGTAAGTTCGACAAAACGCACTATCGCGTAAAAACTAAGATTATTTAATTCAAATGTGAAGTCTATTTTATTGTACTTGGAAACTTGGATGGCTACAAATCAAATTGGAAATAGATTGTAAATCATTGCCTGAGAAATATCTTGGATATATTGTGGTCAGAAATTATAACAAATAAAGAACTTTGCAGAAAAACAAATTAAAATTAAATTAGTAAAGAAGTCAAATTTAGAAAATGGAAATGGATTGATTATGTTTTAAGGGGAGAGAATGGCATTTGATTGGAACCCCCAAGGATTGAGAAGGCGAAGAGAAAGACCTAGGGCAACATGGAGTAATACCTTGGGATGATGCTGAACAGGCAGGGATGAGTTGAAATGAAATTAAGGCATTGCCAAACAACAGAGTGCGTTGGCGAGCTTTTATCAAGGCCCTATGCTTCCTAGGACTACTACTACTACTACTACTACTACTACTACTACTACTACTACTACTACTACTACTACTACTACTACTACTACTACTACTACTACTACTACTACTACTACTACTACTACTACTACTACTACTAATTCTCGCTACATTTCAATTTTATTAACACAACTACTTGCTGAAGCTTTTCTAATAAGCAATTTTCATTTTCGTTTTAACAAATTTATTGAATCAAATAATATGCGATAGGCCTATATAAAATTATTTAATTAGGTGGCTCACTAATTAACTCACTGGCACTTTCGAACATGGAGGTTCATGGTTGCGCGGACATAAGCTCTCTCCATGCATTTCTATCCTGAGATGTTTCCTAATTATTTGCTGTATAATTAACCTTCCTCAAATAATTGTCAATGTTAACCTCCCACCACATTTTTTACCTACTTAAAGCCCGCTTTCCCTCTAGTTATTCTATGTTTATTTTATATTATTTTAATTTTATTATATTCCATGTGTTTGTTAGTATTAGCTATTATTAGATCACATCATCATTATATTTTGTTTAGTCTGTATTTTAATAATATCTTAAAATTGTAATAAGTATGTAATTTTTGGAACAATTATTCTACCAGTTATATTATATGGATGCGAAACATCGACTTTTACTTTAAGGGAGGAAAGGAGATCACGAGTATTTGAGAACAAAGTACTTAGGCCAATTTTTGGACCAAAGGGAGATGAACAGACAGGTGAATGGAGAAGACTACATAACAGTGAACTACATGGTCTTTATAATAATCCAGATATAATAACAGTTAAATCTCGTAGACTGCGATGGGCAGGACATGTGACACGAATGGGGAATGAAAGACGTGCATGGAAGCTTCTTATAGGCAAACCAAAAGGAAAACGCCCAGTTGATAGACCAAGAATGAGGTGGGAGAATAACATTAACTATGATTTGAGGGAAGTAGATTATACAGGGAATGATTGGAAAGCATTAGCTCATGATAGGGATGTATGGAGAGCTTATGTCCGCGCGGCCATGAACCTACGGGTTCGATAGAGCCAGTAAATAAGTATGTAATTTTTGTATAATTCTACTATTCACTGGTTGAGTGGAAGACAAGTACTTTTGGCCTTAACTCTGCCAGCTAAAATAAAGCATTACCGGTATTATTATTACTATTATTATCACTATTACCATTAGAAGTTTCATATTATGCTTTTCTTCCATTCCCCATTCATAACACATGTCCTGCTCATCGCAGTCTATGTTACTTCATTGTTCTTACTACATCCGGTTTCCCATGAAGACCATGTAGCTCACTGTTATGTAGCATTCTCCAGTCGCCTGTCTTGTTCTTCTTTGATCCAAATATTTTCTTAAACACTTTATTCTCAAATAGTAGTAATCTCTACTTCTCTCTTAACGTAAGTGACCATGATTCGCATTCATGTAACTGGAAGAACAACTTTTTTATATATTCATCGAATTGGATAAATACTGTAGAAACCACTTTTCAATCATCTTGCATTTTTTCATGATTTTTATTATATTTACACCTAATTCAAACGGCCGCGGTGGACTAGTGGTTATGTTCCTTTCCTTGCCTGTGGTTCCGAGGGTCGCGGGTTCAAACCCGGCCGCGGTCGATGAATTTTTTTAGGACGGAAAAATCCAAGGAGCAAGTCCTCCGAGAGAGAATTTCAGTAGTGGGTCCCGAGTCTGGATATTTCCAGGCTCGTAAAATATCCTTAAGCCTGAGTAAGAGGCCTCTAAGTAAAATTTACCGACATCAACGTCCTAATAATATCTTAGTTGCCTGTTAGATGTCTCATGAGTCGGTGTGTTGACCGCGTGCCATCTATGAGCAAATAAGGTAATTAAAAATTGACTTGGTCTAGTAACTTCTTACAAAGGAGAGGCTGTGGCTCAACAATGGGTTACGCCATTATAGATAGTGTTGCGACATACGTCGCTTTCCTCTGTTCTCAGCGGTCGTAACTGGCGATCGTGTTTAGCTCCGAGGCTTTGGAACGCCTCGAGGGCCCCCTTGTTTAGGAACACAAGGAAGTTCTTCCCAAATAGTTTGCTATGATAAGGCAGGTCTTGAAATAAGGATTGTTGGTAGGGATGACATTTTGTACATGGTAATTGGAAATTACGTTTAACAACTTTCTGTTGGAAGAAGTTGCGATTGATAATGTAAAAATAAATGTTGGTTCATTACGCTTTGAAAGCAAAAATAATTTGTGACGTAATTTCCATGCGTGGTGAAGATTGTGTTTTCACGTTATATATATATGAAACTAAAATTTTGTTGCAACGATTTCACTTACCAAATATAAAATGATTGACAGAAAAATCCAACGCCACCACAGGAATTTCGAAAACACGTCAAAATTAGACTTTATGTTTAACAACAGATATATAGATAGAGAGCTAGATAATTAGAGAGCTAGAGAGTTAGATAGATAGAGAGCTAGATAGATAGATAGATAGATAGATAGATAGATAGATAGATAGATAGATAGAGAGCTAGATAATTAGATATATAGATAGATAGATAGATAGAAGAGAGATAGATAGAAGAGAGATAGATAGAAGAGAGGGATAGAAGAGAAATAGATAGAAGAGAGATAGAGATAGATAGAGAGAGATAGACAGATAGAGAGATAGAGATAGATAGAGAGATAAATAGATAAATTGATTGATATACAGATAGAGAGACAGATAGACATAGATAGATAGAGAGATAGACAGACAGACAGACAGACAGGTAGGTAGGCAGGCAGGCAGGCAGATATATAGATAGACCTAATTCATTAAGCTATTTCTATATTAATTCTAATACCACTTGCAATACTTAACATTTTTAGTCCAGATTATATAAGTTATTTAGGTATTTAAAAAAAATACACTATATTTTCATAAAAAAACTCTTTACGAGCAAATATTTCTTGTTTAACCCAGATGGTGTTGGTTTAACTGTTGAATATAGATTACAGATTTGATAGGTTCATGTTGTGCGTAATATTGTGTTATGACTGACTGAAAGGTAAGGGCTAAAGATTTAACATATTCAGGCAAATAAAAAAAGAGAGAAAAAAAGGAGGAAAGAATTTTTCACGCATCTTAAGCTTCAATCCAATGTTAAGTAGAAACGATGGACAATCTACTACATCTTATTTTCTAATTACTGAAGTCGTCTGGAATTTTGAGTAAACTGACAGACACCCTTTATCTACATCTCATTGGTTTTAAATATTTAATTCAAGGATGTTGAGATTCTCCACGCTCCGGATCGCATAATATTTGTAAACAAGTGTGACGCCTACTCGATGTCTTGTTTTGGTCACATCTGGACCTAACAAATATGGTCACGACATCCGTTCCAGATAACTATATAATTGTATACATTTGTTTTCCATTAATCTACAAACTCATGCCAGAAATTTCTCTTCCATTCTCCGATTGTTGGACATATTCTACAACTGTAGGAATTAATGATGGCTGTGACGTAATATATATCACTTATCTGAAATATAACCTAACTGTAACTCTCTACATGCTACTTATACTTTCGAACCCGTACTCTTCTAAAAATACCGGGTGTCCGAAAAAAAACTACCAATAAGAACATTTAATTTTTATTAGATTTTTTTACACTACAGTAGTTTTTTTATTCTCCGTAAAGTGATATTTTTATTCAATGCCACGAATTTATCATTTCGACATTTCTGTTATTCTCTCCCGGCATTGGTGTATTGTAACCCACTACTGAGGTTGGTTACGCTGCCCCAATGACATGATAGGTGATGAAGATGGTAATGATGCGCTAGGAGAGGTCTTAATCCTAAACTTAATCTAATGGAGTGAACATTATTGAAGATAATGATGCCCAGATGATGTACGGGAACCGTTTGGGCCTTCAGGTATCCTGATATTTGTCTTACAGGTGAGGAAAAACCCGAAAAAACCTCACCCAAGAAACTTATCCCGACCGGTGATCGAACCCGGGCCTGCGCGTGACAAGGCAGAACGCTACCTTGAGACCAAAGCGGTGGACTAATTATTGTTCAAATTTTCCTGTCTTGCGCATCTTCTTCCGTCAAATCCATTCTATTAGTATTCATACCCCTCTTAACCGCATCCATGCATTGTTACTGTGGTTTTCCTCTTCTCCTTCTACATTCCATTCTAAAATAATTTTCGTAATTCTGGACTTAATAATTCACTAAACAATGTATGCAAGATAATGCTCTTTATAGTACATGATAGAGGAAAGTCCAAAGTTTTAAGATCTCTACTAATGAACCTCTATGTGTGTACACATATATTGTAGCACGACAGATGTCCGAGCGATCTCCATAAAATATGTTCTTTAATATTTAAATGTATTTGTTCACAATGTGCTCCATTACAGCGTGGTACTACATATTTTATTTCGCTTTTACTTGTATTTTAAAATTAATAACGATAATAATAATAATAATAATAATAATAATAATAATAATAATAATAATAATAATAATTAATAGTAATAACAATAACAATAATTGTAATAATAATGATTAATAAGAATTAATAATAATAATAATCATCATCATCTGCATTCATGGATTAGGTCTGTTGACCCGTTCCGACTTCAGCCCATCTCTTTCTAGGTCTGCCCACATCTCGGGTGCCTTTAGGTTTGTATTTTGTTATTTGTTTTGGATATCTATCTTCATTCATTCTGTCTATGTGTTGCTTCCATTTTTGTCTATATGTATCTATTTTATCAGTTATTGCAAATATTTCAAGTTCCTGTCTTATTTCTGTGTTCTTGATTCTGTCTTCCTTAGTGCACCCTTTAACAGATATCAGAAATTTCATTTCTGCCGCCGTTATCCTACTTAGATCTTGTTTCTTATGTATCCAGGCTTCTGATCCATAGAGCAGTACCGGTACTGCCAACATTTTATAAAATTTCAATTGGGTCTCTCTTGTTGTTTTGTTATTTAGTGATCGTTTTACCGAACCACATATTCCCTGGAATTTTGCTATTTTATTATTTATATCATTATCATAATTAAATGAAATATCACATCCTAGATAATTGAGATGGTTCACCTGTTCTATGATTTTGTTTCCTATTACGATTTTCGATCTGATTTGATTTTTCCCTTGGAATGCCATTACCTTAGTTTTTTCTATGGATATTTTGAGATTATATTGTTCACATATATTATGTAGTTTAAAAATATTCCTTTGAAGTTCGTCTTCTGTATTTGCCCAGTGGGTAGTACCTGGGTAGGGCCCCGTCCACAGGGTTACGTGGGGAGAAGAGAAGCCGTAGTGAAGGCAACTTCTCTAGGAGACGAACACTCCGAAATTCCAGTTCCCTGCCCTCCAGGAAGAGGGGTTTGGCTAGAGGCTGGTAACCTCTACTAGTAAAAAATAACTTACTCATAAACTTCAGCAGAAGAAAAGCCGGATTGAATAAAAATAATAATAATAATAATAATAATAAAAATAATAATAATAATAATAATAATAATAATAATAATAATAATAATAGAGTAATTCCATATGTGATTGACTGAAATTTACAATACACTTTTGCAGCAATATGGTTGCATAAATATTACAATTGATTGAAATTAGGGGTGTTACCTACGTGATATGATAGAGGAATAGTGTGTGGTTAAGACTGTACTTAAATATACAACTTTTGAAGAAAAACAGTGCTATTTATTATCTATCAAAGTATGTGTGACTGACTGACATAAATGTCAACTCATGTTAACATGTTCATCTGCATCATGCTCTGAAGTGTGATTCCTAATTCAATTTTCCAAAATACCGTTTGGAGGATATATTTCAAGTTACATTCTCAATAAAAAACGAAACAAAAATCGCAATTAAGACCAGCGTTATAACCTAATATATGATGTGTGACTGACTGACTACATTCTGTGTCTGACTGACATATCTGAATTTTATTTTAACTTTAATATTCTGGAGCTGTAAATATTATACAAATATTAAAAATAATATGAAATTATAATAGATAAGTCCACCGCTGTGGTCTCGAGGTAGCGTGCTGCCTTGTCACGCAGCGGTCGGGACAGTTTTTATGGGTGAGGTTTTTATCGGGTTTTTTCCTCACCTGTAAGATAAATGCCAAGAAAACTTTAAGGCCCAAACGGTCCCCGAAACCATATGGCCATCATCATCCTTATCATCATCATCATCATCATCATCATCCTTCACCGGTGTGGAAAGCAACGGGAAGCTACCACATCTACAGTTCCCTAGTAAAGCTGCAAGCATAGCGTGAAAATGCTATGATTGCAGTGAAAGACCTGCCCTCGGACAGAATTACTATGGATGGATAATATGTAAAAAGCGATAATATGGAGATGAATAAAGGACTTCACTCATTTTATCATGTATAGGAAATGTACAATTTGATAGCTGTAAAAATATTAAATGAATAGTGTAATTTATTTAACTTGGTTACCAAGTATCATTTTAAATTTCACAAAATAAAGAAAATATTAACTTTTTAACAACGTAGGGCCTTCTCTATAGTTAAATGTGCCTAATATGGGTATAATTTTATTACAACCATATTAACTCGTTAAAATTTATCTGATACTGTTAATGGATTGGACCATGAAAATAAATAAAAATGCCGATATGGAATTTGCATTGTTCGTTCCAGATCACTAAAATTAACTTTCACGCGTCTCAACTATAAAGAAAAAAAACGAAAAAGTACAGTATACAAATTATTGAAATTTGTATTTAAATATGGAAAATTCTGTTATAATTCTTTCAAAGCAACTAATTACAAATTATTTTGCTGACATGAGTTCTATTTTTAAACTAAACAATCGAAAGAAATCTCTTACAACGCGCGAAATCTTACTTTATGTTTGTCTGTTTGCAGCAGGTGCACATAGTGCAGTGTTGTCATACGTATTTTCACTGTTGGTTTCCAATAATAATTTTATTTTACACTACAGGTTATACATACTTAATCACATACACTCCACGCCAATTGTATTTTTTTATACAAGAAACTTCATATGATTAAAACTGTTTTTGCAATTAACAAGCATGACTCTGTTTCAATGTGGCAACATCGCACTGTGAATCCCCGATACACATGTCATGCCAAAGGTCAAACTAATGCATGAACCTTTCAGGTTCAAGGCCTTCCACACACACATTTTCTAAACACATATGAACCGCGCACCTGCTTCCGATTCCACTGACTTAATAACATACATATTGAAGTATCGCATAATGAAAAATTATTTAAATGCCATTAATACAAATATAAAAATGTAATTAATATAATTAACGTAATTACTTTACAAGACAATGTCGTTAATACTTTTTTGTTAGTTATGTGCCGATAACGTAGAATCCCAGAGGAAATTTGGATCCATCAATTATCGTATTGTGTACTATAATTTTTGTATGTTTTATGTGACTGACTGTAGCTTACCCTTAATAATTATAGGGCACATTTTAATTATCTAGAATATTATAATACAATTATTAGTATTACATTTATGATCAGGAAGGACCGAAATATGGTATAACAAAAGAGTCGGTGAAACAAAACAAATTTATACAGTGAAATCGTAAAACAAAATTTCGTTTAATTTTTGCATGTGTTTTCAGGTTTCGGAATATATCATGTTCTACTATTAATTTAGATAAGGGAGGAAAGGAGATTACAAGTATTTGAGAACAAAGTACTTAGGAACATTTTTGGACCAAAGAGAGATGGACAGGTGAATGGAGAAGACTTACATAACAATGAACTACATGGTCTTTATAGGAAGCCAGATATAATAATAACAGTTAAGTCTCGTAGACTGCGATGGGCAGGACATGTTTGCACGTATGGGGAATGAAAGGCTTTCATGGAGGCTTCTTGTAGGAAAGCCAGAGGGAAAACGCCCAGTTGGTAGACCAAGAATGAGGTGGGAGAATAACATTAACTATGATTTGAGGGAAGTAGATTATACAGTGAATGATTGGAAAGCATTAGCTCAGGATAGGGATGTATGGAGAGCTTATGTCCGCGCGGCCATGAACCTACGGGTTCGATAGTGCCAGTGAGTAAGTGAGTAAGTATAATCCGTATTTCAAACATTAACTTCTATAATCGGAAAATTTCATCTGCAAAAAAATATCTCATCAAAAAAAATACTCCTGCGCCAATTTCAAAATTTTCACATCGGTATGACATTTTCATGTAATTACTCTACATTTAAATCCTTTCGCTGGCTGCCTTCCAGCTCAAATTGTCATAGAAGAAGGGCCAGTAATTATTTAACGAAACAGCTGAGCCGAACAGTCTACCAGATTTCCTAAATCATGTTTATGTTAATACACAGCGGAGCCCAGCAAGCAACTGACTGCGTTATGCGTATTAGCAATATAAGTGAGGGGGACAAAAAGTCAGTCAGTCACGGGACTCCAGCGGGAAAAATAATGTCTTTACAAGAAAATGTCATGTATACTTTTTTGTTAGTTGTGTACCGATAACATAGAATCCAAGAGGAAATTTTAATCCATCAATTATTATGTTGTGTACAGTAATTGTTATCCGTTTTCTGTGACTGACTGACCATAACTTACAGTTAACAACTATAGGACACATTTAAGGTATATAGAATATTAGAATCCAATTAATGTTGTTTAATTTACGACTAAGGAGGACCAAAGCATGGTTTAACAAAAGATTTTGTGAAATAAAACGAATTCTTACGACCAAATCATTAAACAAGAAATGGGTAAAATTTTGCGTATTTTTTCAGGTTTGGAATATGACAAGTTCTACCGCTATTATTAGATTAAAATAATGCACATTTGAAACATTTTCTTATAGAATTATAAAATTTGATATTTACAGATATATATTACATTAACAGATTTATTCCTGCGCCAGTTTCAAAATTTTCACCTCGGCATGACATTTTCGTGGAATCGCTCAATAATAATAATAATAATAATAATAATAATAATAATAATAATAATAATGTGTGGCATGTGATATGATACACCTACATGGGGTTAAATGAAAGATTATTATATATGTTATTGGATTTTCCCCCCCTCTTAGAGATTTCTGGCTTTCTCCCTTGGCAATGGTGAATTATAATCCATTCCTTAGATTGGAGCACCTGGAAGGCGGAGTTGCGTTACTCCAATGATATGATGGGTGATAAATGATAATGAAGTGCCTGGAGAGTACTTAACGATAGCAGTGAAAGCCTTAATCAGTTTATTAATATGTATTAATCAGTTTACTTTACCTAAACTTAACCCAAGTTCCAGACCATGGGCAACAACACGAATTATTGCCTATAAGGAAAACTGCCTATGGTCTGACTGGGAATCGAACCTGGGACCTCATGAACTGTAACCCATGATTGTTTGGAAAAGAATGACGCATTGTTAATTTTTGTTAATATGTTTGTTACATCTAATACATATTCAGGCAAATAGAAATATATTAGTGTTAAAAGTAAACTATAAGGTGTTCAGAACTTATTATTTTTTTTAGAATTGTTATATATCATTTTGTGAGATTGTTGTAATTTATCAAAATTCAGGGCTATTCAGAAAGAAGGAAGAGACTTTAAACATTTATTTCTTCCAAACTACAAAAAATATAATCAGAATTTTTACTTTCCTGGAAAGATAAATTTTCAAATTTCACTATTGTATCCATTCAATATGAGCACTGTGTGCAACATGACAAATATCAAAACGGTGACTCATTTCTTGCCACACACGAATCAGCAGGTCTCTAGTGATCGAATTCACAGCTTCAACAATTCGATGCCGCAGACTTTCAAGAGTGTCAGGCATAGGGGGATAAAAACATGGTCTTTACATAACCCCACAGATAAAAATCACACGGGGTTAGGTCGGATGACCTGGGAGGCTGCCGGTAATGAAGTTGATCTTTTGCTCCTCCTCTTCCAATGCAATGTCCTATTGTGTCGCCATTTTAATACAAACAATCAACATGACAAACAACAGCGTTAATGGGGCCGTGATCAGAACTTCAAACTTTTGTCTTTTCAGTAGAGTTGTAATTGTGTTTCTATTTTTTGTAGTTTGGAAGAAATAAATGCTTGAAGTCTGTTCCTTCTTTTTGAATAGCCCTATATATTGCATTAATAAACCAGCGGAAAACTTGAGTACATTTTGTTGCAAGGTTTTCATTTTTGTCACTGACTAATGTCCTCCTAGCGCTAAAATGCGATTCTCTGGAGTTCTGAATTGCATCAATAGTAGGCCCTAATATGTAGTCATGAATGATGTGTTCTGTTGTTTTCTCTCCTTCTTTACATGAAAAACCTGGATTACCTTTTTATTTAGAAATGTGCAGGTAAAAATTTGTTTTACCGTGGACAGTAAACAAGTACTGTGCATTATTGCGACATTGGGATTTTGAGATCCAGCCTTTATGCTGCAATTTGAAAAAATCTACAAGTGCGCCTCCTTTCTTCGAGTTGTTCCACTGTCTTTGTAATTTGTGTAGATTACTATTAGTTCCGTGAAAATCGGCATGATAAGCATCTTATATTTTATTGGAAGTTCGTCGTTACCTTAAACCGCTTTCGTGGCGAAGATGGTAACTACTCCGTGCCTTCTATTCTGATGTGAACCTTAACCCATCTGAAGTGTTATAATCCAGTTGGTGTTTAATATATTGACTTAGCTTTCACGGCCGGAGTAGTTTGGTGAACTTGTAAAACATTTCCGGACTGCTGGCCGTGATTTTGGGGCTTGAGGTTCCCCGACGTTTCGCCAGAGACTGAGTCCGACATCCTCAAAGGTTATCTTGAGACTGGCAATTATGTCAACTGCAGAGAAAACATCCAGGTTAACTGTATAAATAGGGCCGACAAAATTACCAGTCTCAAGACAACCCTTGGGGATGCCGGACGCTGGCTCTGGAGAAACGTCTGGGAACTACAAGCTTCAAGACCACGGGCAACAGCCCGGAAACATTTAACAAGATCATCATTTGGTGTCCGTTATTAATCGTACCTTGTTCCAAGTTTGTTCTATAATTGAGTGATGATTAGAACGGTTGCTCAAATAAGCGAGGGTGATTCGGCTATCTGTATGAATTTCCACCATTTTATCGCGTGGTTGTTAACATTTATGTTGAGTCACAGATGCAAAAGTTGATAATTCTCGACACAAATTCTCCCGCAATCCAAAACTATAGTATACAGATAACATATTTCAATACTACTAAAATTCCGTTGAGGTGAATAGTCATAAGACAACAATTAAAATAAACCTGTTGGCAGGTGTCGTCGTCCTCAACTTTGTTAAAATGCTGTATTGTAAAATAATATTAACTGGAGGCCTTTCGGAAGTTAACTTCCATCGTCAGCAGGATGAGTATGCGCTACTAGTAGTTAAGACGCTGTAGACGTTGCAGGGCCTGATGCCTCTCTAGTAGGAATATATTTCATGTTATTGATAATAATATAGTACCTTTTATTCTATACATCTTCCTCAATTAGAATCGATTTTTAAAAAACCTAGTTAAATTATTAATCATGAAGACCTTTCAAAAACACGTTTCATCTTCGCCATGCTAATAGGTACTGATTTCGGCGAATAATGTATATAATGGGTTCACCCACAGACCTAAACCCATTATATAAATTATTCGCCGATATCAGTATCTATTAGCATGCCGAAGATGAAACATGTTTTTGGAAGGCCTTCGTGATTAATAAGTTAACAAGTTTTTTTTAATTAAAAATCAATTCTAATTGAGGGAGACTGATACAATAAAAGGTACTATATTATTAATTATAACATTTTATTACATAACCTCAATTGTGATAACAATGGACATTAAGAATGTTGATATTTCATGTATCCTCAATAAAATTAAGTCTAAAGTATGAAATCAATGTTGTAAGTCCACCTCAACCAATCCTAGAAACGTTTGTTTCACTGTGATTAATGATTGGTGATTTTTGGGCGCCTAAACATTAAAGGCAGTTAATGTCTTTTCAGTGTTGAAAATTATTTTCAAGGAGACATAAAATATAGGCCTTTCATTTTTAAATTACATGTAATTTAATTTAATGGCGTCAACTACATTTTCTACATTTCTATATGTACATTAACATACGAAACTCAATGAAAAAAATGATAAAATTAGACATTAAAGTGACATTTTAACATTTTTTTAAAAATTTATCTTCAAAAACTTCCTCCACAATAAACAATAAAAAATGCAACTCCATAAATAGATTATAATTTGAAAAACAAAACAATTTATACTGATCAACCGTCTATAAGCAATTTCGGGCACATTAAAGGCATACATAAAATTCTTCGCGAATAAAATTCACGTCCAGTTACCTTAGGTTATGAAAATAATCCAAAACATTTAAAGATTCAATGCGTTTAGTCTCATTTTCTATCTCAACATCGCCAGCTACATTTTCAAAAAGATCTTCAGTAATTTTATCCCCAATATGCACTTTAATTCCAGAAATACAATTTAGAAAAGAACATTACACAATTCACCTGTTTATACAGAATTTCGCGTGTTTCAAACGCATATGCTTATACACTCAGATTTGACCAAGGAAGTTACTGTTTGTTTGGAATATGAAACTGGGTTGCTATTTTAACAGTATTTTCTTGAGAGAAATCTTTATATAAAACTGAAGATTGTAACACAGCAGGTACATAGTTGTAAGTTGTAGCCGTCCAAGCCACCCGCTCTTAAAGAAAAAAACAGTTACCTCTTGATACCGAGTTCTTGCGGATTTGTACTATCCTGTGTGAAAGTGTCACTCTCATATTTACTATAAAACTAGTTTGCATGCCGTAAAAGAAAAACTACGTTTTTTAAATGTATAGTACATAGATTTGGAAAAACTACTGCTAACCTTGCCCCTCCTCCCCTCCATAATAAACAAATGCCGTCATTATGAGTTTGGCAACATCTATCGTCTGTACTTAGGGGGACACTGGTATAGCCCAAAAAGTCTGTAGTAACTTCCTGGGTTGAATTAGAGAGTAGATATCATGAATTATTCAGTCTAAATAAATTTTAAACAATAATTCAAGTTTGATCGTTGGATATCTATACCGAAGCATAGTTTTCTCTTCTATGATCAATAAGAAAGCGAAATTTTAATTAACAATAAGTATGTATAGAAAATCACCCCTAGAAGTTTCATTGTTTTTTTAAATGCCCCAGGTTTGTCTTTCGACATTCCTGGTTTCTCTCCTGGCATGGCGTAACCCACTTATGAGGTTGGGGCGCCTGAAAGCAAGGTTACATTGCCCCGATGATATGATGGGTGATGATGATGATAATGGTGCGCCAGGAGAGTCCCTAATCCTAAGCTTAACCTAAGATGAATATGAATGATGATGAGTGCGATGGCCATATGATTTCGGGGACCGTTTGGGCCTTTAAGTTTTCCTGACATTTGCTTATAGGTGAGGAAAAACCCCGATAAAAACCTCACACAGAAAAACTGTCCCGACCGGGGATCGAACCCAGGCCCGCTGCGTGACAAGGCAGCAGGCTACCCCGAGACCACAGCGCTGGACAGAAGTTTCATTGTTATAGCGGTAATATTTTTGAATGAATATTTATTTCGAAAATTATATACCGTATATTTTTCGTACACCCTGCTGATGAAAATATGCTTTTTGAAGTAGGCCTACTATTTTAGTGTATTCTACGGGCGCTTCATCATATTGAACTAACTGTCCTGTAAATCTCATTTCTCCATCATTTTTATTGTTTTTTTTAATGAAATCCACAATTGAAGTTTGAAGAATTATATTGTGTTTAATCACATTGTTTCTAATGTTATCTCTTCTAGAAATTCCAGCAGGAACCCTCTATAAATCAATTTCTGCAGAATTTAATTTACTTATTGTTCTAGATTTTAATTTCATGTTTCTGAACCGTATGTCATTGTACTCATTATTGTATTAAAATGTTCGTTCTTGTTTTAGAACTTAGATTCTGATCTCATAAAACACCATTTAATTTAAATAAAATTAGGGATTAAACATGCACTTTTGAAATAAATGACTATATACAGAACGACTTCTGCAATATTAATAATTTTATATTAACACTAAATAAAATGATATTCCACAGAAACACAAAGAGTAGGGTGCGTGTAGGCAAACAGTTTTCGGAAACTTTTGAAATCCAGAATGGGTTGAAGCAAGGAGATGCACTATCTCCTCTACTATTTAATTTTGTATTAGAGCATGCCATTTAATCTTTAGAGAACGAGGAAAGTTTACAGCTCAATGGTATTAATAAGCTGTCAGTTTATGCTGATGATGTAGTACTATTGGCCGATAGCGAGGATATACTAAAGGACAACACGTACACACTATTGAGAAACACTAAGAAATTATGACTGGAAGTAAATATCAATAAAACTAAATATATGGTTACACGTAGAAATTCATTTATAATGGAAATGGACAGCCAATAAGAAATGAGGGAAAATTTGAGGAAGTGGCTGAATTCAAATACCTAGGAACAATAATCACAAATAGGAATGAGATGCACAAAGAAATTAAACATAGGCTCAATTCTGGAATTGCGTGCTATTATGCATTGCAGAGACTCTTGATGTCCCTACTTCTTTCAAAAAACGTTAAACTGAAAATATATAAAACTATTATTCTACCAGTTATATTATATGGATGCGAAACCTGGACTCTTACTTTAAGGGAGGAAAGGAGATTACAAGTATTTGAGAATAAAGTACTTAGGAAAATTTTTGGACCAAAGAGAGATGAACAAACGGGTGAATGGAGAAGACTTCATAACAATGAACTACATGGTCTTTATAGGAAGCCAGATATACTAAGAGCAGTTAAGTCTCGTAGACTGCGATGGGCAGGACATGTAGCACTTATTGGGAATGAAAGACTTGCATGGAAGCTTCTTGTAGGAAAGCCAGAGGGAAAACGCCCAGTTGGTAGACCAAGAATGAGGTGGGAGAATGACATTAACTATGATCTGAGGGAAGTATATTATACAGGGAATGATTGGAAATCATTAGCTCAGGATAGGGATGTATGGAGAGCTTATTTCCGCGCGGCCATGAACCTACGGGTTCGATAGTGCCAGTGAGTAAGTAAGTTTCCCACAGAAACCGAAAGCATTAACGAGATTCTCTGTGTCTCCATCTTCAATGTATGAATGATTGAAATAGATTCCACGAGACATTTTCAAGTGATAATATCTAAGCATAAAGCACTTGGGTGTTGATTTCATTAATGACATCCAGGCAAGGCCTTGTCAAGCTGCCTTGCGCTGACATTGAAATGTTACGACACACATACATCACAATTTGAGAGTTTAAAATAACCGTAGAATGAATCATGGTTCACTATATAGTGTGTCATGAAATTTAAACTATTTCTGATATTACTGTCAACAGACAAAAATATGCATAGGCCTAAACAAATTAAATTCATATGTATAAGCTATTCATGTACTCAGTTATATTAAGGAAATTCCCACTTCTAATGTCAGATTTCGCTGATTTTGGGAGAATAATTTTGTCGTTTTATTTAAATATCATACACCAAGTTTCGTTGCCAAAAATAGAAAACTGCGACCGCTATAACTATTTGTAAATTTTCGTTTCTGATGAACTCCTACTCTTAAAAATCCGATTTGCTGGTTAACGAACTATACCTAATGTTTTTAATTGAATGATATATGTCGAGTTTGGTTCCGAAAAATAAATGCTGCTGCTAGAGAGTTGATAAACACACACATTTCTGGCATTCTCTGCTGGCATCGGCATTATTGTAAGCCGTTTCTGAAGTTGGGTCGCCTGAAAGGCGGAGTTACGCTGCCTCGATGATATATGATAGATGATGATGATGGTAATGACGCGCCAGGAGAGTCCTTAATCCTATCTGGCGAATATAATAACGATGGCGAGATGATGTTCGGGGACAGTTCGGGCTTTAAATGTTCCTGACATTTATCTGATAGGTGAGGAAAATCCCCTAAGAAACCTCACCCAAGAAACTTGTCCCGACCGAGGATCGAACTGGGACCCGCTGCATGACACACACACACACACCACATTTGACATAAGAAAAATAAATGCTTGGACGGGTTTGAACCCGGACCTCTGGGTTGGTACCCCAGCTTGCTCTCCATTACACACCGGGCAAATCCAAAACAAACATTTATCTTTCTTATATATATATATATATATATATATATATATATATGCATAATATACAATATTATATTCTCCATTATTACTAGATGTAGCGAGAACTCTGTCTTCACTGCCATCTGGTAGCTAACTATAACAAGTAAGCAAATTTAAGAGAATATTTATACTTTATAGCAGTGACGCTTTATAATAATAATAATAATAATAATAATAATAATAATAGCTTTATTTTTACCTGGCAGAGTTAAGGCCTTAAGGCCTTGTCTACCACTCAACCAGGTTTAAAAAAAAAATACAAAAGAAAAGTCTTAAATCTAAATTACAATATATATATAAACGATTACAAGTTATGAATACAATACAATTAATATTTATAATGTATTTTGATTTACTCTAAATTTAACGAATTAAATATATAATATGTACAAGATATATAAAAAAACGAGGAAAAGATTAATGACATAGTATAAAATTAAATAAATAGAGAAAAATTAATTATTAGACAACAGGTAACTGTATAAGCATGACTTATAGGTGCCAAGTGTGCGGCAACCCCTGATATCTTGAGGAAGGAGATTCCAGGAGCGGGCGGAGGCTACTGTGAAGGAAGTAGAATAGGAGGAAGTGCTATGAAGAGGAATTGTTAGCAGACTGCTATCTTGTGACCTAGTGTCAATATTGTGGTAGGAGGATAACTTCTCAAATCTGGACGCCAGGTAAGTAGGAATGTAGGAATTCAGAAGCTTGAAAAGTAGCGAAAGAGAGTGCAATTTACGTCTGTCAGTAAGACGGAGCCAAGAGAGGTTATTAAAGTGTTCGGAAATATTGTCATAACGGCGGATATTGAAAATGAATCGAATGCAAGCATTATGAACACGCTGCAGTCTCTGCGACAAGGCATAGTTTAGATCATTATATATAATGTCACAATAATCGAAGTGTGGTAACACAATATTCTGCACTAGGATTTGTTTTAACGAAACTGGGAGAAAATTCTTTAAAACGTCTAAGATAAGGTAAGATGGAGAAAGTCTTTTTACATATGTGTTTCACTTGTGTTTGCCAGGTTAAATTTGCGTCTAGATGTAGTCCAAGATCTATTACTGAAGAAGAATAAGGGATAATTATATTATTTATAGTACTGTTTGGAAGTGTAGATATGTCAAAGGTTGTAAGCAGTCTTTGTTGTCCCATTAGAATTACTTGTGACTTGTTAGGATTTAGATTTAGACCGATACTTGAAGACCAGTTAAAGATGGATATGAGATCGTCATTCATTTTCATTTCAAAGATGTTTTGATCGGAAGAGAATGAGGAGGTGATTGTGAAGTAGGTAAATTTGGAGATCATCAGCATAGAGTGGGCGCGGTAGAACGGCAGTGCGTTAGTACAGTTGGCAAATTCATTTTGTTAGTAGATTGAAAAAGAGAGGTCGAGTCCGAGGAACATTTTGCCATTGAGCATGTTCAAGCTTAATATCAGCTTTCTTCATAATGTCATATTATGCTTGCCCCATAGCTCCATTTCAAAAACATATATAATATATGTATATTGTATATCTCAAGTATATATACTGACTCGTTCAAAATGCAAAACCTGCATGAAAAGGAGGTTTTATTTAAAACTCAAATTATCAACATTGAGTAATTGTGGGTTTGTTTGTAATTCCACTTTTTTTCTATTTTTTAAAATGGGAGTTCGAATAAAAAAGAACGATAATTTTTTACACTTCCTCACTACAAAATGTACAATTTTATGCTTGGAACGGATACATAAGAGGAGTTAAAAAATAATGGATACAAAATGGTTATAAGCAGGGGATACAAAAACTGGGCGACAGAAGAATAAAATATTTTTTCCATACTCTGTCTATTTCTTTTAAAACACATTTCCTCTAAACAGTGCTAATACTATGACATGAGTAGTTTTGAGTTTCACTGAGCTCCCCTGAAAAGTTTTAGAAAAGGGAGTTAAAACAACCTGGTTATATATATATATATATATATATATATCATCATCAACATCAAGAGTTAGGCCCTCTGGCCCGTTCCGACTTCAAGAGATTTGGCCTTTCCATGTAGTAAATGGTCTTCCTTTACTTCTAGATCCTATGGGTCTGTAGTTTAAAATCATTTTAGATGATCTATCATCTGGCATTCTTAATACATGTTTGTAGTAATTTTTGTCTTTGTTTGTCAATTGTATCCGTCAATTTAAAAATATTTAATTGATCTCTTATCTCAGAACTTCTTTTCTTGTCCATAAGAGTGTAGCCTGCTGTTGGCCTTAAAAATCTCATCTCCGCTGCCTCTATTTTTTTCCTGTCTGAATGAGTCAAAGTCCAATTATCACTGTCATAGATACTAGTAGGAACGGCCATGACATTATAAAATTTCAGTTGAGTATCCTGAGTTGTTTTATTCTTTAGAGTTCTACTTATTGTTCCACACATTCTTAGAAATTTTTATAATAATGTCTTATTTTTTGGTAGTACGATACATTAAAACCCAAATAATTGTAGGATTTCACTTGTTCAATGAGATATATATATATATATATATATATATATAAATTAAATGGTGTTTTATGAGATCCGAATATAAGCTCTAATTAGAAAAAAAAAATCATGGTTATTTCTGGTGTCTACTCGATGGAATCGGTGAAGATCTGTACTTTTTAAAACATCTTTTCATGAGAACAACCGCAAGAGCTTCTTTCAAAATTCGCTAAAAACTGAGAATAGCATTAATACATGCTCTCTCTGAATGTCCTAAATTTCCAAAAACAAAGGCCACGTATTAATAACTGACAATTTACAATATTTAAGTTGAACATGATTCCCTGTTTCCTTTCTCTTGCTTGGCACTCTTATTGTGTAGGAAGAATAAAACATCTACTTCACAAAAACATAAAAAAGTGCATAAAATCTACTTTAATGGGAAACCATTAAAAAGATGTTTTGAAATCGTATAAAAGCTATTAAATTAGCAACACTGTATATATTTTCATTTAAATAAATAGTATTTCTATAAACTGTTGAATTGTCAGCATATTTTATAAAGATAGTTAACTAACTCACAGGCACTATCGAATCCGTAGGTTTATCGCCGCGCGGACGTAAGCTCTCCATACATTCCTATCGTGAGCTAACGTTTTCCAATCATTTCCTGTATAATCTACTTCCTTCAAATCATGATTAATATTATTCTCCCATCTCATTCTTGGTCTATCAACTGGGCGTTTTCCCTTTGGTTTTCCTACAAGAAGCTTGTGCCCCTCTTTTATTCTCCATTCGTGCAGCATGTACTGTTCATAGCAGTCTACGAAACTTAACTGTTCGTATTATATCCGGTTTCCTATAAAGGTCATATAGCTTATTCTCATGTAGTAATAATAATAATAATGATTTATTTTAGCTGGCAGAGTTAAGGCCATAAGGCCTTCTGTTGCACTCAACCAGCGAATAGTAAAATTATACAAAAATTACGTACATATTACAATTTTAAGATATTATTAAAATACAGACTAAACAAAATACATTGATGATGTAATCTAATACTAGTTAATACTAACAAAAACATAGAATATAATAAAATTAAAATGATATAAAATGTAGTCTCCTCCATTCGCATGTCTCTTTTTCGTCCAAATTTTTTTCTGAGAAATATAGTTACTCATGTAAATCAACAGTGGTCAGTATCAAAATCCCCAAATCTACTAAGATGATCAAAGTCATATTTTTAAAATAAAGGTGTAAATATAAACGAGTAATTATAAATACTTGTAATTCAATGTAATGATAATAATAATAACAACAATAATAACAATAATAACAATAATAACAATAATAATAATAATAATAATAATAATAATAATAATAACAATAATAATAATAATAATAATAGATGTTCAAAATTAGAAAAAATAAGAAATACTGTCATACGACAAAAAATGAATATTAGATATTCAATAGTATATTATATAAGATATAAGCAAATAAATTGATTGGTACGCGCACCTACAATGAATGCAAGGTGAAAGGTTACCCAGGAAAACATTGCAATGGTGTCCACCTGAAAGAATAAGGAAAGGAAGACCCTGAAACTCATGAATGCAAGAAATAAGAACTGGAATGAGAACAAGAGGACTGGAGGACATGGAGTGAATGGATAGAGACCAGTGGAGAAGAAAAATAAATAATAGTTTTAAAAAACTAAAACAATACGCTTTATTAGAAAACCGAACTAAAAAAATGAAAAAAATAATTTTAATTTCCAACACGCTTGGGATAAATAATTTTACCAACAAAACCATGGGGTGCTCTTTATCACTTAATATATTTGATAACAAACAGATATTGATAAAAGTAAAGTCTCTAAGAAGAAAATGTAAAAATCATAAAAAGCACCCCACACCCCACGCTTTTGATGGTTAAATTATTTATCCCAAGCGTGTTGGAAATTAAAATTATTTTTCATTTTTTAGTTCGGTTTTCTAATAAAGCGTGTTTTTTAGTTTTTTAAAACTATTATTTATTATTTTATTTTTTAGTTTTAATATTTTACAGAATAAGATAAAAATGTAAATATCTTTAAATTCGATACTACCTATTGTAGTATGAGCTAAAAGTAATACTCTTCTAAGAAAAACCTCCCAGCCGGATTTGAACCAGCGACCTATGGATTACTGAAATTTTATACCATTAGAGTTCACCGCTCTACCAACTGAGCTACGAGTCTACAAGTCCGCAACCTATTATACCAATTTTCATTTTTTTGATTTTCTGATGATTCTGGCCAGGATTTTAGAAACAAAATATGAAATTATTGTATTGTCACGGGTCCTTTACAATTATACAACGTTTCAAGTCGATCCAATGTTTCTAAGTGGGTGGAAATCGTGTTCAAAAATTCCGTTACATAGATACAAAGACACTTTTTTGATTTTCTGATGATTCTGGTCACGATTTTAGAAACAAAAAATGAAATTATAGTATTGTCACGGATCTTTTACAAGTATACAAAGTTTCAAGTCGATCCAATGATTTTAAGTGGGTGAAAATCGCGTTGAAAGATTCCGTTACATAGATAGATGGATAGATAGGTAGGTAGATAGATAGATACAGATCAAGCTAATATAAAGCGTGTAATAAAACTTTAGGCTCAGAAATATGTGTAAACATTAAAATTTTATATATGAATAAATAAATAAATACATAAATAAATAATAATAATAATGAGAATAGAAGAAGAAAAATCTTTAATATCCAATAAAGTGAGCTGTTCCGTTTAAAAACTATTGCAAAAATTCATAGCGTATCAATTAATTACAAACTTACTTCATTATATTACTATTCGGCAGGATTGTGGCACGATTGGGAGAATCAAAGAAGGGCACGTAAACTTTTTGTAGGAAAGCCAGAAGGAAAGCGCCCAATAGGTAGGCATAGAATGAGGAGGAAAAACAATACTAGTCGTGATTTTAAGGGAGGTAAATTGCACAGGTATTAATAAAAAGATTAATTCAGTAAACGGATGTGTTGTCACTAGACTAGCGTTGCATAAGATTCTGATGAAATTTCTTTAAATTAATAATATAGCTGTTCACAGAAAATTTCCAAATTTACTTTATTTGCTGATTCTTCATAAAGAACTTGCTGATAACAATGATCCTTGCTTCACAATTTACTTATCGTACAGTTCTTTATATTCCCAACATTCCATGTACCTAGGAATATGTCCCTGTGTTTGAGCCTTTCGCATGGATTCCCTGATGTAGCCCCGCCCGGAGAACTGAATGGGGAACTTTACCTCCGGAAAATTTTACCCCAGTGGAACCCACGTCCGCGTTTCTTGACGGTTGTACTTTTACGGTGAAAGATCGTCACTCTTTCTACCTAGGTACTTTTTTCGTCTGGCTTATCACCTTCGACCAGTCTGGCATGGGTAACCCTATCGGCAGCAATGCTACCGCCGGCATAGCTCTCGGCATCATTTAAGTAGCTACGTAAGCCACTCCATCACGACAAGGTGAATACATCATGTTGTTAGACCAAGAATGAAGTGGGAGACTAACATTAACAATGATTTGAGGAAGTAAATTATACAGGGAATGATGGGAAAACATTAGCTCAAGATAGGGATATATGAAGAGCTTATGTCCGCGCGGCCATGAACCTACGGGTTCGATAGTGCCAGTGAGTTATAGTCCTTTATGATCGTTGACAGTTTCACTTAATAGTTCCTTGCTTTCACTTTTGATATCGCTTCACTAGTCCGTTGGATACGACTGACTCACCATTACTCACAGGTCTGACCTAGCATCCTCTTATGTATGCGACGGTCAGAATTATCTGGAAGCCAGTTTAGATTCTTCTCGGGTCGAACACTTGAGAATCGACTTACTGGTGAGGGGGGGGATCGATACATGTGGAACATTCTCCGCGAGTTTTCTCTTAGTGAATCGACAAATCACGTATCCTTCTATTTCATACAGGGCACAATGTGTCGCAATATGAAGAGCTTAATCTCCATGCGGGCTGGATAATGCAAGAGAGTAAAAAAAAACTCCAAGCGCGACAGGCCTAAAAGGCCCTTGGCCTACAAGCCGGCTGCTGGCCTCACATCCACATATGTTAATCACAGAGGTAGACGACATGTGGTAGGTGATTTGTGGTCAGCTTGTCGGGTCCCCCAGCCGTTATAGCCGGTCTTCTCAACCTGGAGTCGCCACTTATTGTAGCTACCCAAATGCCTCACGTTGCTGGGTGAGCACCGGTCCCATATTGGACAAAATTCCATGAGAAAATTTCTTCCCGCTCGGCTACGGCACGAAACCAAGCGAGTTATATATAGGCTACAAAAATATTATTCTCACATTAATTGCGTTAACATTCGGCTTTACTAATATGTGTGGTCTTTGTTATTTCTCACCACCAACAATCTGTCTTTAATTGAAGATCTTAAAGAAATGAGTCATAATGGCCCACTACAACAATCAGTCAAACACCTTACACATTGTATTGACGTAGACTTTCGCGGCCGGAGTTGCTATGATGGTTTTGAAGAAGATTTTCGGACTGTAGGCCGTGGTCGTGAGGCTTGTCGGGGAACTACAAGCCTCACGACCATGGCCTACAGCCCGAAAATAATCTTCAAGATCATCATAGCTTACACATTGTTAGCGGCTAGGCGGCGACAAACAATGAATACCGGTTCTCAAAACGTATGCCGACGTAAACCTAATGAGAGGGGCAACAAATAGTCATAATCTCCTCTTTTTTATATGAATGACAAAAGTAGTCGATAGCCCCAATGTAAACTTCAATTACGTTACACATTATTACGTGAATAATAATATTAATGTTGTCCGTTATATATCCGTTATATACTCTGCTCTAGATATAAATACATATTTTTTACTATTATATATAGGCCCTAATTATATTTAAATATAATATTTTAAAAATATATTTCTAAAAATGAGAATAGATGCAGCAGAAATGAATTTTCTGGAATATGTAAGCAGGAAACACATATTTAGATAAACGCGAAATACAGCATTTACAGAAGAACTAAATACTGTATAAAGAAACTATATAAATTTATAAGCGAAAGGAAATATAATCGCTTTTAACATCTTCAATGAAGTGTAACAGAAAAAAAAAATCCAAAAACTATGTTGGATACTAGCCCAGAGAAACAAGAGATGTAGGAAGATCGAGGACAAGATGGAGAAAGCTAATGATGATGGTATTTTATAATGTGTGTCCACCCTGTGGTCTCGGAATAGCATAGCTGCTTATTATACTGTGGGCCAGGGTTTGGTCCCCGATCGGAGTAAGTTTCCGGGATGAGTTTTCTCTGGAGTTTTACCTCATTTCTAAGGCAAACGTCAGGACATTTTAAGGCACAAATAGTCCCAGAACACCCCCTGACCACCAGAACCATTCATATATATATTCTTCGTATTTGGAATGAATGGGAGGAATTTAATGATGTGTCTTGTCCTAAATTTTCGTGTACTATCGGACCTGATCCTTGCAATGAGCTGACACTCATCTACGGATGTCCACCATGTTTATATGTGTCTGATCCAGGGTATAAAATCCTCTCCCAACAGATCATGCTACTTAAGACCCGTGTGGTATAGGGGGCGTAAAAGTACTAACAAAGGAGACGATAAACCGAGGTAAAGGAAAAAAAAAGTTAAACATAGTCAGTATCATTCCATCGCATTAACTTGGGTGAGATGAATGCTGTATTTATAAATAACACTTAGGAGCGGGTAAGCTTTTATCAAGATTTGTAGGATAATATGGTAAATGTGACAAATGATTACTTTCAAAAATCGCGAAATGGTTCAATGGAACACATACCCTGACCAATTAACTTATGCCCAAAATAGCAGCCAACGACTAATCACATTTAAATGAATGTTTATTTACAACCAAACACAGTCGGTTTCACCACGATCTTATCACTTTCATTTTATCGTTTTCATGTAATCAAGTGGCTTCCAGATTGTTTACATAATACACGAATGAAACCAGAATCTGCTTGCGAGATATAATAGAAACATTCTTAGCAATTGATTATACCACAAAAAAAAAAAAAGAAACCACTCTTTGCACTTTCATAAACGTATTATTCCCCAGGAATTAACGTTGCAGAAAAATATAATTGACATATTTACATCATAGGACATCAGAAATTAATTAATAACCTGTAATGATGTGTTTCATTTTTTCTCCACTAGGGTGCAATCTTACAATATTGCCATTCTATTTGGCAATAAATATGATCTGGTTGCAGTGATGAACGAACGAAACAAAGTTTCTTATTTGTTTTCAAATATCGCCGTTTACATTAAATATATGAATATTTTAAAATAACTATATTTAAATAATGATTTGTGAGTAAACAGCTTAATTTTATTCGTTAAATAGTTCTAACAAATGCCACTCTTTATTTCCAAATTCTCTAGATAAATTCACTCGTCACTTCGTGAGTCGTGAATTTATCGATAATTTGGAAATCACTCGTGGCATTACTTCCCTTGGACTGATAAAAGCATGTCAATTTTATCTCCTCTTCCATTCCTTCATCACTACAAGTTCATTTAAGTTTTTAGTACTGTACATGCTCGTAAACTTACAGGAGAACACTTAATTCGTGTTGTGAGTTTGGTGGGACATCAGCCACTCCCCACGAGTTTAATAAAGATGTCCACATATAGCTATAACACGCGCTATTTACATAGTACATGCTCAACTAATTGGCCATGTTATATTAGCATCAACAAGGCTAGGACAAATTATTTTGGACATACTAATCGCTAAAATATGCAAATATTATCAAGCTTGAATCGACGGGTTATTTGATTAAAATATGTAATAAATACAAATTACTTTTTAAAATAATAAATTCAAACTTGTTGCGTCTACCGTATGATCAGTCAATATCATCGGTCATGCAGGTACTGCGTAAACTAAGCAAAATCCTCAGAAATTGAAATTTATGAACCGACTTTGCTTGTTTAACAAATACATCTTTCTCTTAGTAAATCACATATACCAAGTTTCATTCATCCATCCATCCATTATAATTCTGTTCCGAGGGCAGGTCTTTCACTGCAATCATAGCATTTTCAAGCTATGCTTTGCAGCTTTAGTAAGGAATTATAGGTGTGGCAGCTTCCCGTTGCTTTCCACACCGGTGAAGGATGATGATAATGATAAGGATGATGGCCGGATGATTTTCGGGGACCGTTGGGTCCTAAGCTTCCTGACATTTGTCTTACAGGTGAGGAAAAACTCCGAAAAAACCTCACCCAGGAGCCTGTCCAGACCAGGAAACGAACCCGGGCCCGCTGCGTGACAAGGGCAGCACACTACCTCGAGACCACAGCGGTGGACGTTTCATTAGAAAACAAAAATTAGAACCGCCAGAGTTTTAAAAATTTCCTATTAAAATTCCAGTTTCCAAGTTAACTCTTGCTTTTAAATAACTCGATATTATCATATGTTTGTTATTCAAATGATACAGATGTCACACAAACAATAGATTGTGTCCAGTAAAACGATTTTTAAATTTTCTCTTCAGGCTAAATCCCATTTATAATGGTCCATTTTTTTTATTAACAACTTTTTCACACACACACAAATAAATAAATAAATAAATAAGTGTGTGTGTGTGCGTGCGTGCGTGTGTGTGTGTGTTGCTTTTAAATTTAGCGGGCGGGAGCGAGAGTCGTGTCTCGCCTTGTATGGTAGGGAAAGATTCGTTAATTCTCGACTCACGATTCGGTGGGCCCGCAGAGAAATTTCCATATGTATCTATACCTGCATTCTGGAAACTTCTAATCTGGAGACTCCGACTCCAGAAGTGTCTCGATAGTGATTTCAGAGGTTCTGACCATCACATGCCTAGAAGGATGCGAAAGTTCGACCTGCAAGTTGTAGTCCTGTACAGAATAGTGAACTAGTAATGTGAATTCGAGCGAAGACAAGATGTTCTAGGTGAAACCAGAAGTGGAGTAATGTCTAGCGATGCAGGTCTTGTCTGTTTCATTCCATAATTATTGATGTGTGTGTAGTTTGGAACGCTATTGTTAGATTTCAGTTTGTACTCCCGTCGAAAATGGCGTTGCATCTATGTTACGGACTTCTTTCAGAAAAAAGCAAGAATACTTCCTGCTGTTAGAGTCCACATCTTAAACCGACGCCACGCTGTTGTTGCACTCTCTAAACCTTTACAGTCACACCGGATGCTCTATGTATTATCCCCGCAGGTTAAGTCGGAAAAGTAAAACATTTTGAACCATTTTTAACTAAAACGAAATAAAAGAAACTAAAATGTAAGAGGGTTGCAGATTATCCCCATTACTTTTCACAAACATTTAGATCAAATTTTATTGATGAATGAAAATTTACAGATCCACAGAAAATATGAATTAATAGAGTAATACAGTAATGGCAGAAAGTGAAGATTATGTATAAAGGTACATTTTTAAGCTACAAAACATTTTAAATAAATACAAAATTAACATTTCAGAAAAAAATCTATGCAAATTGGGCAAAACATGTAAGAGCAAAAAATGTATAAATAACTAAAAAATTAACAATTCCTTCGTAAACACGATATCAGCGTATGGTTGATGCGACCATTGTACGTGACGTCAGGGGAAGGGTGTTAGAATAGTTTACTGTACCGTCTGGTTCAGCAATATTGCTGGACTGTATTGTTTAGTATTATATTTCACTTCAAATGTTCCGAACAGTGAGTGCGCCAACTTTTATATTCCACCGAAGTATACTTTGTCTGTAAGTCTGAATTCTGCTGTTGTTTACAGGTGACCTCTGTTCAGAGTGACCTCTACTGTATGGTTGTAGCTTAGTTAAGCTCGCGCCATTGGAAGGACAGGTTTCATCATTATTAATATCCAAATGGATGTTCGGGGGAAAAATGTTCAAATTAAATGTAAGAATAATATTAAATTAAATGGAATCTTACGACGAAACGTTGGTGAAAAAATTAAAGAAATTCAATTAAGATTCCACAACATAATTTCATTACCCTTTTTAAATATATGATTGTATATGTTAGACATTATTCCAAAATGATAAAAATAGAACAGATTCTTCATAAATAAGATTCATAGGATTCACATTCGAAATGTATCAGATTCATATTTAATGTCCAAAAGTACGACCACATTTCTCCATTTTTCCACGAATTGTCATGGCAAAGAGAGAAAAAATTACACTATCTAGTTCTCCTATTTAATATCCTACATACCTCGACTCCCAATTATTTATCATCTCGTATCCAGTATCTATCCTCCAACTATAACTTAAACACAAGATCACAACATAGTATCTTGCTTAATATACCGCAACATAGGACATCACATCACTCCATGTCATATACTATCTCCACTTCTCGCAACTGGAATTCTCTACCACGAGAAATACGCTGTCGGGCATTGACATCTTTTAAAAGAATTCTAAATTTACATTTGCTCTAACTTCGACTCCATCATTACCCAGCGTAAAGCACATGTATTAATTGGTGTAAAGTAAAGTGATCTCACTACAGGCCAAAGGAGGCCCATGGGGTAGTGGGAGGTTAAGGCTCCCACTTTTTCTAGACAATCGGCACTTGATGTCAGCCGGGTTGTCAGCCCTGCGTGACGGCCGCCTTAGCCCCAGAACAAGCGTCTGGTACTCATTTACGTTAGAGGCTGAGTCGACCCGAGGGCCATATTGCCGCCAGAAGGTTTGGGTCAGTTTAAAAATCCTGACCCCACCGGGACTCGAACCCTCGACCTTCCGGCTTGTAGCTTAGTGCCTTAACCGTGTTTCTCGTATAATTCATAATAATAATAATAATAATAATAATAATAATTATTATTATTATTATTATTATTATTATTATTATTATTATTATTATTATTATTATGAGTTATCAATGGAAAATAGATTAAGTGACAGATTATAACAATGGAGACAGTATGTTCCACGAAGGCCTTTTAAAAATCATATAATCCATGTGTACCAAGATGTATAGGAAGACCACATCGCATATGAAGATTCAGTTCCAAATATAGTAGCACAAAGGGATTCAAACCCAAACTGTAATCGGGAATAAGAAGTTGAAATAAAAAATACTGCACTGGAATATCTTTGTTAGTTTTCGTGTAACAATGTTTGTCTATTAATACAGGATACACTTTACTACCCAGTATTTTGTATTATTTTATTGTATTAGGAATACTACTTTAACTCCGCCATGGCCGGTCCCAAGCCCGGATGAGAAAGGAGGAGGGGGAGGAGTAACAACCTCGTTAAAAAACCAGGGTTCAGTTGGCTCCGACTGATAGTACTCTGTAAGGGCCCCTAGCCAGGGTTACGGTGAAGACCTCAACGGCAGAGTCGGCGCAGAAGGAGTCCTTCATCACGGCGGATCTGGCGGAAGAGGCAACCCTATCTCTAAGGGAAATAGAGAAACGCTGCCTTGCGGTGAAGAGGGATCTTCAAAGGCTATGGGAGGAAAACCCAGACAGAAATTTTCCTGGTCCTCCAGGTTGGGGGTTTATGCTGTGGGCCAGCTCCCCACACATTAGAAAAAAAAAACAAAATGCTAAAAGACCAAATCAATCAAAGCTAGAGGGCTAAGCATCGAAGATGCCCAAGACCGTAGGCTTTGGAGGTTTGGCACGGGAAGACGGCAGCAGCTGTAAAAACCCGAAGATAGATAGAGATAGATAGAATACTACTTTAATTTTTTGCTTTACTTTTTATTCTATTTGGTTTCGTAAGCACGATAAGTTTTTTATTTGAGGATATAAAATTGTTACATAAGTAAATTATATGGTTTAATGATATCTGAATGTGAATAATTGTATGGTATAAGGTTGATAATGGCGGCACCTTTTATTATAATATAATAAGCTTATCGATTGGCAGGATAGCCAAGAAGGAGTGTTCATACGTACTATTCTTATTATGAATGTTAATAACAGGGCAATTATATAATATACAGGAGTGGCCGAGTAATTCATGGCGACGGGACGGAATATTGAGAATGATTGAATGTATCTGACGCATTCAATGCAAAGCAAGGACAACAAATACTTCCATTTATTTTATGTCATATTTAATCATTTTTCAATGTCGCATATATTTTTAGATAATTATTTTGCGCAGTATAAAATATCGTTCCGTACAAGGTATAAAAATTATATTTCCCCACAACATTCTAATTATTTTAATAATAATTGGACGGCGCTATGCATCAACCGGCTTTGTGCCATTATGTAAGTTTCGAGAAAAATAGGTTTAAAATTTAAGTCAATCTTCACTATTTATTGTAGCGCCAAACTAATAATACTGGATATTGCAAGTTATTTTCCTTGTTTGTCAGTTATACATCAACTATCTAAGAGCGGGGACATTTGGCGCTAAGCTGCATGATGCAAAATATAGATTAGCATTTATGAAGATGGTTCTATAGACGTTTGTTGCAAAACATAGAATTTCTGATTGGACTGATGGAGTTTACGTTTTTCTTTAATAATAAGGCTATTTTTAAAGATTTTGCGCTAAAGGTGTGCGTACACTAACTTCATAAGCCAGAGTAGTTTTTTTAAATAGCGCTTAGCTGTTTAATGCATAACATCGTCCAATTGTAATTGTGATGATTTTGGACGCCTAAATATTTAGGACCATGAGTGCCCTTTCAATGACATATTTATAGGACTAATATATTACAATATATGCTATGAGATAAAACATATCAAACGGTTAAAAATCAGTGTTAAATAAACACTGAAGAAGTCACAAGTTTGATCAACAACTTTCCGCTCACTTCAAGAATTGAATCTGCAAATTCTACATAAATAAAAATAATGTAAATATCCTGTGATATACCAATGACAAAACAAATATTGTAAAAATGTCTCTAAATAAATAAATAAACTTGTGTAAGCTTAATTTTATTTCGAGAAGGATTAACTAACTCACTGGCACTATCCACCCCGTAGGTTCATGGCCGCGCTTACATAAGCTCTGCATGCATCCCTATCCTGAGCTAATATCTTTCAACCATTCTCTGTATAATCTACTTCCCTCAAATCATGGTTAATATTATTTTCCCATATCAATTTTGGTTTACCAACTGGGCGTTTTTCCTCTGGTTTTCCTACAAGTAGCTTCCGTGTCCATATTTCATTCCCCATTCATGCCACATGTCTTGTCCTTTGTAGTCTACGAAACTTGATGTTCTTATTATATCTGGTTTCCTATAAATATCAAATAACTCACTGTTAAGTAGGCATCTCCATTCGCCTGTCTGTTCATCTCTCTTTGGTCCAAAAACTTTCGTAAGAACTTTATTCTCAAATACTCGTAATGTTTTCTCCTCCCTTTAAGTAAGAGTCCATGTTTCAGAATTATAAACTACAAGACAATATTATTCATAAGTAATATATAGTTCGATTACAAAATGTTTATGGTGTCCATAATTCTTTATTAAAATTATATCGAAATCGTTCCAAGCAAATCCTTTAGGTAGTCAAGTAACCAATATCTCCGATGAAAGTAGTCTAATGAAGTGCAGTGGAGCAAAACATATTTTATTAAGTCGGGTATGGCAATGCTCACACACAGGGGCAGGATCGCCCAATAATTCTTATTAAAACCAATAAAAATGTTGGCATTTATGAAACAACAGATAAAAACAATTCCCAGTTTTCATTCTTTGTAGCAATTTATTTAATCTATATATTCATATTAGTTCACAAGTTATAGATAGGCCTATTTATTTTTATTATAGGCCTACTTATAAGCGAATATCTAATATATAAAAATTAATGTTTGTTCGTATTCTATGCGCGGCCATACCGTTGATCCGATTTTGATGGGGTTTTTTCAAAATGTTCAGGAGATTCCCGGGATGAATATAGGCTATAAGGGAGTTGTAATACGCAACTCCTTTACCCCTAAAAAGCACACTTTGTAGTGAAAAACGTGAAATAAAGTCCCTAGTTTGACGCTTAAATGGCTTACGCTCCCTAAACCATAACAAATAGGCTACACCAAATTATAGTACACGGAATTGAATATCTCAAAACACTCTACAAAAAAGTCCGCGACAGCACATGTTTATCTTTTACGGATAACTCACAATAACCATTTTTGTCTTTCATTGATCCCAAGAAGATTGGGATAAGCTGATTCCCGGACAAGCGTAGCAGCTCAAGGCTGGAGGTAGAAACACATTAACATTTATTTGGTAGTAGCAGCGCACGCCGGGTATTAGCTAGTGCTGTATAAATATGCTGGATTGGCCATTGGCTAAGAGGAAACTGCCTGCTGAAGGATGCTCTAGAAGGAATGTTCAACGGAAAGAAAGTTAGAGGCAGAAAAAGACATCAGATGATAGACAATGTTAAAATAAATGGTTTGTATGCAGATACAAAAAGGAAAGCTGAGTTAAGGAAAGAGTGAAGAATGCTGAGTTTGCAGTAAAAGACCTGCTCTTGAGCAGAACACCATGAATGAATGAATGAAGTCTAAATACCTCAATATGTATTTATCTTGCATTTTAATTTCAGAACAACGTTTCAAAATTAACTATCACAGAATTACATATACCACGAATATAGTTTCCTCTACTCTATCATATTTTGTATTCTCATCTATAAATGATATCCCTAGGAACTTCCTCGCTAATTTTCGTTGCCATACTTGGAGAATGTTAAGGAGCTTGACGGCGAAAGACCGTCTCTGACAATCTTAGTGGTATAAAATATATTAAAATATTCTAGATATATTGAAGAAAGTTAAAATAATGAAATATGCACATGAGATCTCGCTCGTCCTCTAAGTTTTTTTTAAACTGAACATTTACTTTGTAGAGAACGACTGAGATCTCTGGTTAATATTTTGTTATTTCATCCTTTTATACACAAACAGAATGGGCCGAAATTAATAGGGGCGTAAGACAAGGATGTGGCCTCTCGCCCTTGCTCTTTATCATATACATGAATAGAATACTCCAAGATTGGCGACAGATGAGACACGGTTCTATCCAAATTAATAGAAACCTAAAAATAGATTCCTTGCTTTTTGCAGATGATTTTGTATTAATAGCTCCAACAGAAACAGATTTACAGTATTCTATACACAATGTTAACAAAATTGCAAAAAGGTACAATATGGAAATCAATACAAAGAAAACTAAAGTGATAGCCTTTTGTGGGAAATACCCTATACCTAGAAAAATTATTTTGGATGATGAAATTTTAGAACGAGTAAATTAATTTAATTATTTGGGTTATAATTTAATATTTCAAGATGAAGCTGATATATCAAAGAAAATCACAAATTTCACAAAAAAAACAGGGATAATTAACAGTATAATGAAACCATATTTAGTGCAAAAGAACTCAAGATTACGGCTTTATAAGGTTCTCACAAGACCAGTATTAAGATGTGGTAGTGAAGCATGGACAATACGAAGAAGAGATGAAAGCCGAATAACAGCAAATGACATGCGATTTATGCGTACAGTAGGCTATACAAAGTGGAACCATAAAATAAATGAGGAAATTATGGAAGAGTTGGGTGCAGTACCCATTATTCACCATATATAAAACTACCAGAACAACTGGAAAGACCATCTTCAACGAATGCCGTCTCATAGAATTCCAGAAGTCATGCTTCGTTACTGCCCCCAAGGCAAAAGATCGCTGGGACGTCCATAAAAGCGCTGGATGGAAAACTCCTCTTTGAGACCGTAACAGGCCACACGGCCTAATACTTGCACGGATGACGATCATAACTGTGATTTATAATGACTTTTAAAAGTAATAGTATTTTGAGATGTCAAAAAATTCTCCTAAATGAGTCTATCTGTACTTTACGGAATGTTTATAATCAGAAATTTAAGATAATTATTATGAAACGTAATGCGGTAATGGGTCAACAGAACCCTTTTAATGTAGAATCAGTTGTTCGAAACTTTCGGTTATAAACAAGAATTGCTAAGCAGTTAGCAGGAGCTATAACATGTTTTATAACAACATAATTATTGTAGAATGTAAGCCAAATTTTGACGTCATTCACGATAAACATGCTACATCCTAGAATGGTCAATTAGGTCTACTTATCCACTTGAATCCATATTATATTATTATTATTATTATTATTATTATTATTATTGTTATTAAATTTTATAAAATTGATATTTTGCTTTTAGTACTCTAGAAGATTATGGAAAGAACATAAGCTAGAAATACTCGAAAATAGGATACCAAGACCAATATTTGATCCCAAGATCGGGAATGAAGAATGGTGGAAACTTCACAATGGGAACATCATAATTACACGCTTTATATTAGCTTGACCTGTATCTGTCCATCTAGCTATGTAACAGAATATTTCAACACGATTTTCACCCACTTAAAAACATTGGACCGACTTTAAACTTTGTATACTTGTAAAGGACCAATGACAATACAATAATTTCATAATTTTGTTTCTACGATCCTAGCAAGGATCATCAGGATATCAAAAAAATAAAGACCGGTATAATAGGTTGCGGATTTATCGACTTTTTAGTCCATCATTGTAAGTTGGTAGAGCAGTGGACTGTAATAGTATATAATTTCAGTAATCCATAGGTCGCTGGTTCAAATCCGGCCCGGAGGATTTTTTCTATAACTAAAAATATCGTAAGCAATTAAATGTTCATTGGATTCCGGTTTATGACAATCAATTAAACTATAAATTTAAAAAAAATAATAGTTTAAAGAAACTAAAACAACACGCTTTATTAGAAAACCAAACTAAAAAAAAAATAATAGTTTAAAAAACTAAAATAACACGCTTTATTAGAAAACCAAACTAAAAAATAAAAAAAAAATTAATTTCCAACACGCTTGGGATAATATTAAAGTGGTCAACAAAAAAATAATTGAAAATTCAACCAGACACACAAAATTACCTTAAAACCTACTTTACTTATGAAACATCACACTATTTTTTATTAATATAGTATCAACAGTCAACAAAAGCTTTATGAACCACTGTAATATTAGTGAATTCCAAAAATTAAGATCGAAAAAACATAATATACCCTCAGGGGTCCTCATCTAGGGGATAGATATGTGGATGGCGACCACAAGGTGCCCAAGCTGAGCAAAACATTTCTTCCACTTACTTGTGTTTTGCACTCTTTTAACTTTACTATCTAACCTCTCTTGGTTAACTCTTGTTTTTTTCGACCCCGACGCTATTAGGGCATCCGAGGGCTAGGGAGTCTTTCCTTTCTTCCATTTCTTCTTTCCTTTATTTTCTTTTCTTCTCCAGAAAAGCGTGACCAGAGGCTATAAGATGGCAGCCCCATCACTGGTCTTGCCTTCCTTTGGCCGGCAACCAATCGAAGGGACTATTATTATGCTTTCAAGTCTTATACGAGAATTTCCCGGAAGACGCTGGAGGGAAAATTTTCTATAGGATCGTAACAGGCCTTGGCCTAATACTTGGAAGGAAGAAGAAGAAGAAGAAAAACATAATCTAATATATAAAAATGAATGCATGTATGTTTGTACTTTATGCGCAGCCATACCGTTGATGCGATTCTGACGGGACGTCTTGCAAAACGTTCAGCAGATTCCCGGGATGAACATAGGCTATAAGAGAGTTGTGATACTCAACTCCTACACTCTTAAAAATCGCCCCTTTGTAGTGGAAAACGTGAAAAAAGTAGTTCTTTGGACGCTTAAATGGATTACGCTGCCTAAACCGTAACAAATACACAAAATTAATGTACACAGAATTTAATATCTAAACAAGCTCTACATAAATCATAACTCACAATAACCATTTTTGTCTTTCATTGATGCCAAGATGATCCAGACAAGTACGTAGATTCCTGTGTAAGCATAGCGGCACATGGCGGGTATTCTTTTACGGATAACTCACAATAACGAATTTTGTCTTTTAGCTCATGTATGCCAAAAAGATCGAGATAAGTAGATTCCCGGGCAACACCGGGTGATCAGCACGGGGAATCTTAAAATAATTACGATATACATTTATAATTATTTTTCATTTTACTTATTCAACTAATCATAAGAAGTACATTAATTTTTGTCTTTCATCTCATTTATGCCAAGAAGATCGGGATGAGTAGATTCCCGGACAACGCCGGATAAACAGCACGGAGTATCTAAAAATAATTACGATATACATTTCCCTATTAACTTATTTAACTAAACATAAAACACGTTAATTTTCGTATTTCAGCTGATTTATGTCAATAAGATCGGGATACGTAGATTCTCGGGCAAGGCCTGGTAATCAGCAAGGGGTATCTAAAAATATAAATTTATAATTATTTTTCCTTTTACTTATTCAACTAAACATAAAAACATATTAATTTTCATTTATTTAGGCGTAGCAGCGCACACCGGGTATTAGCTAGTGAGTAATAAAATTCAAGTTTATTATTGTTATTATTATTAGTATTATTATTATTATTATCATCATCATCGTCATTATTATTACTCCAGTGTTGTGCCCTCGAAGTAGCGTCGTTGCCTCAGCGAGGCCGGATTCGATCCCGGTCGGGCAAGAATCGTAGGTGATGGTTTCTTTCGGTTTTTGTCCTCACCTGTGAGATCAAATATCAGGAAATTATAAGGCCCAAACTGTCCCCTAACATCATCTGGCCATCACAATCATCATCATATTCGCATGTTTAGTATGAATGTGTATATGGATGGTGTGTTTCGTCTTAACGTTATGATGTCTCCGAGGAGGTCCTAATATTGAGCTGATCACTCATTCAGGTGGGTCTCCATATCCTTCTGTGCACACAAACATATGTGTGTGATTCACAGTTTAACATCCCACTCCCGGCACGTCGTGCCACTAAGGCCCATATGGCAAGTACCTAGGCCTATATGGTGAGAAGCTAAACTAAGTTAATGGAATGGAATTTATTATTATTATTATTATTATTATTATTATTATTATTATCATCAAAATCCTTATCACTATTATTGTTATTTTTGTAGTAGGGACTATATGAAAGATAGAACACTGCTGCACTGAAACCTTCAGTTAACTTAGCAAGGAGTGGCGTATCACGAAGAAGAAATATATTGGTTGTTTCAGGTAGAAAAGCTCCTCCCATTACAAAGGTTAAACGGTAGCTCATTATTTTCACTTCATTAATTACAAACAACTCAAAAAATATCTGTTGCAACCAATAATTTGCAATCAATATAAGCACAATTATAAGTTATGTAAGTATTTTATATAAGTCTGGCGCTTTCATTTTATTATAAATAATGGGTTTATATTGCAGCATTATGCAGTAATGATTATTATTATTATTTCGGGAACAAAAAATCGTACATATCTCGTAAAATAAGTAGGGAATAGGGATATACATTTTGAAGAAGTGGCTATACTCCGCATTCTAATAAATTTGAACAATAATTACAAACATGAATTGGGTGCATGAAAATAAACATAGGCTCAACTCTGGAACATGCTATTATGTATTATAGGGACCCTTGTCATCCAAGCTACTATAAAAAATTTAAATTATAATACGCTATTCTTTCAGTTATGTAATACGGAAGCGAAGCATGGTCTCTTGCTTTAAGGGAGGAAAAACAATTGCAAGTTTTTGAGAGTAAATTTCTTACGAAAAATTAGAACCAAAGAGAGACGAAGAGATAGGTGAATAGAGGAGATTACGTAAGAGCGAGCTACATATCTTTATGAGAAAACCAGATGCAACAAAAACAGTTAAGTCTCTTAGACTTTGATGGTCAGGATGAATGGACAATGGAACAGGGGATTGGAAACGTCTTGTAGAAAAACAGAGGGAAAGCTCCCAGTAAGAAGGCCAAGAATGAGGTGGAAGAATAATATTAACCATGATTTGATGGATGTTGAATGTGTGGAAAACATTAGCTCAGAATATGGATGTCCGCTTAACATCCGCGCGGGTTTGATAGTGCCCGAGACTTAGTGATATAAATTATAGTTTACTGTGGCATTCTTACAATGCACTCTACTATGCTATTAATATGTGTACTTAAACTTACATTTTAATTTGTAATTAACTGAAATAATATTTAAGTAACTTATATTATAATAGTACATTATCGGTACCGTACATCATTATATTATTGTTAATGGCTACATCTAAAAGAGAGAAGAAAATCGCACTGTCTAATTCTCCTATTTAAGATCCTACATACCTCGATTCCTAATTATTTATCATCCCGTTTCCAGTATCTATCCTCAAACCATAACTTAAACACAAGATCACAACATAGTCTCTTACTTAATATACCGCAACATAGGACATCACATCACTCCATGTCATATACCATCTCCAATTCTCGCAACTGGAATTCCCTACCACAAGAAATAAGGGGCTGCCGGACATTGGCATCTTTTAAAAGAAATCTAAATTTATATTTGCTCTAAAATCGACTTCATTATTATCCAGTGTAAGATATATATATTAATTGGTGTTTCCCGTATAATGTATCATATTTATATTATTATTATTATTGTTATTATTATTATTATTATTATCGTATCATTATTGTTATTACCCTATAAATTGTTGTTTGTACATGACATTTACATTGTTACATTTATTGTATCTTTAAGTGTTTATAATTAGTATAGTGTATATCTATATTTGTCGAATATTTGTTTGTATTTGTACTGGTTGAGTGGAAGAGAGGGCCTTATGGCCTTAACTCTGCCAGAATAAATAAAGTATTATTATTATATTATTATTATTATTATTATTATTATTATTATTATTACAGTTATCATCGGTTTGATTATCGTAGTAACTATTATTATAAATGTAAGTATTATTACAATTAATTTTTACATCATTATTACTATCATTATCATGTTAAGCGAATGGTGGATGAAAGATTACCAAAAAATAATGGAATAGACACCATCAGGAACGAGAAGGAAAGGACTATCAAATCTCATGTGGATCCAAAGGATTAGAAAAATTTTGAAGGACTGGGAAATAGGGGAAGAACTGTGTTATAATAGAGACGAATGGAAGAAAATTAGAAAACGAAATTAAAGACAAATCATTGGTGCCGGTGTCAACATTGTTAAAGCCGGAAATATATATATATAGTCCACCGCTGTGGTCTCGAGGTAGCGTGCTGCCTTGTCACGCAGCGGGCCCGGGTTCGATCCCCGGTCGGGGCAGTTTTTCTGGGTGAGGTTTTTATCGGGGTTTTTCCTCACCTGTAAGACAAATGTCAGGAAAACTTTAAGGCCCAAACGGTCCCCGAAATCATATGGTCATCATCCTTATCATTATCATCCTTACCATTATCATCCTTACCATTATCATCCTTACCATTACCATCCTTACCATTATCATTATCATCATCATCCTTCACCGGTGTGGAAAGCAACGGGAAGCTACCACACCTACACAATTCCCTAGTAAAGCTGCAAGCATAGCATGAAAATGCTATGATTGCAGTGAAGGACCTGCCTTCGGGCAGAATTACTATGGATGGATATATATATTACTACTATAATCATTATTAGCAACATTATTATTACTATCATCATTATTATTATTAGCATAATTATTATCCTCATTATTAGTAACATTGTCATTATTATTATTATCATCATCATCATCATTATTACGGAATAAAGGAGATCCTTTGGTGGTCTGCAATTTTTTTTATAGATTCTAGACTTCCGTTCCCAGGGAGTTGGCCTTGTGTTCGTATATATTTTTTATGTTTCTAATAAGTACTTTCTGAAGTTGTAAAATGTCATAATTGTGGAAAATTAACTGAAGAATATTTAGTAACATTATGAGGATTTACTTAGAAAAAATATACAACTTGAAACAAATAAGATAAAGATTAAAATGTATTATATAATTCATTCTAGGTCAACATACAATGTAAATTAAATATTCTGTGAATGTGGTGGTTATAACAAAGTTTTCTCCCCTCAAAAGTAGAATATCTAAATATCTCCTTTCCAAACATTCAATTGATCTTGGCCGAAATGGAAAACGTCAACAGCGATATCGAAATATCTTCTTTCCAAATATTCGATTGATCTTGGTCGAAATGGAACACGTCAACAGCGGATCGTGATACGGACGCGTTTTCCCATAAACAACCCTGTCCATAAGGTTAACTCTTAAATTGCAGAAACACTACTTTTTCATTCCAGTTATTTAAATGTGTCGTACCGCAATGAAAACAAAATCATATGTAACTGTAAATTATTACTGTATATTGTGTACTACATACAAATTTAAGTAATTTCTACTCATTGGTTTTTACGTTGATTTATTAAAAATATTAAATAAATTAAACCAATGTACCGGTACGTTATACGATACATTGACAATTAAAGGGATAAAGACAAGCACCATGTTCGTATGAAGAAGCAACAGAGAGCTTCTGAAAAATTTAATCAACAAAGCAAGATACATACAACATTGTTAAGGTACTTATACGACTTTAGCAGTAAAGTGTGGAATTTAAAATGTATTATCAAGAAGTTAGATCTTTTAAAATGTTTTGCAGCTTGTACATGGACATAAACAAGTAGCTGGATATATGAATTTATGCACAATGGGTGCAGCCTAAGCTAAGTTCAGGCGCCACCCCGCTCCCTTTATGATCTTGTTCTATATCAAGGGTGTACAAAATCGACAACTCTCTCGAATAAGATAAAGACCAATTTATACAATTTTATTTCAATCATTGTGTGGCGTCGGGAATAAATCTAAAATAAATTAAACCTTGTAAGAGTATTACGTTCTACTGCTGAAATTGTGATTATTTTACAAACAACTTCTAAACAATGTCATTGTTGAATATGTTTTGAGTTATTATCGCCTCACTATAATGGTTGTTCAGCGGCTCGCTTTGTTTCCCTGCAGCTGTTATATATAATTAACTATGATTAAAAATAAAGATGCCGACTACCGCCACGATAATAATTCCGCATGTTAATCATTGTCAAACTTTGTCATGCGGCACCCACTTTTATATAAACGGACAACCATCATAGTGAGGCGATAATACTGGACTTTGTAATTTTTAACGCCTATAAAAAATATGTCCACCGCTGTGGTCTCGAGGTAGCATGCTGCCACGTCACGCAGCGGGCCCGGGTTCGATCTCCGGTCGGGACAAGCTTTCTGGATGAGGTTCTTTCTGGGTTTTTCTTCGCCTGTAAGATAAATGTCAGGAAGCTTAGGGCCCTACGGTCCCCGAAAATCATCCGGCCGTCATCATCACCCTTATTATCATCATCATCATCCTTCACCGGTGTGGAAAGCAACGTGAAGCTACCGCACCTATAATTCCCTAGTATAGCTGCAAAGCATAGCATGAAAATGCTATGATTGCAGGGAAAGACCTGCCCTCGGGCAGAATTACTATGGATGGATGGATAAAAAATATTGCAATATTTTAAAAGTAATAAAATTAAATTTTCATTTCTGCTTATTTTTAAATACTTGGAACAATATAACTAATTCACCAACTCTTAAGGCTTATGGATCGGCCGTAGTTATGCTCGATTAGTAGTTATGCTCCTTGCCCCAGGTTCCGAGGGTCGCGGGTTTAAACCCGGCCGCGATCGATGGATTTTTTTAGAAGAAATATCCAAGGAGCATGTCCTCCGGGAGGAACATTAAGCCGTGAGTCCCAAGTCTGAAGATTTTCAGGCTCGTAAAAGATCCTTAAGCCTGAATAAAGAGGTATGTAAGCAAAATGTATCCTCAAACATCCTAGTGATCCTAGTAATTAGTTGCTTAGATGTCTCATTCAGTCGGTGTGTTGATCGCATGCCACTCATGACATCTATGGACAAATAAGGTAACTAAATGAGTTTGGTCTTTTAACTCCTAACAAAGGAGAGGCTATGGCTCAACATTGGGCTACTCCATTATAGATAGATAGATAAAGACTTACGGAATTTGTAGTTCAGTGTCAAATTCATTAATCATCTTTTCAACCAACTCAATTCTGTTCGCATCTCTGATAACAGTTCCCTATGATTCATTGTGATGTATTCTCCCAACTATGTATAGGCCTTCCAAATGGTATTTTCATTAGAGATTTACCAATAAACATTTTGAAGAAATTTTACTATCATCTGTTCGAGCTATATGACCAAGCACACATCAATCTCCTAGACGTAATGACCCTAATGATATGAGGATAAATATATGGAATGATTATCATTGGTTTGTTCCACTGTCTTATGATTGGAGCATCTGATTTCACTACATGAGGTCCAGGTACGATTTTTGATCAGATCATAGTACTTTTTCCTCAAAGGAAATTATTCCTGTGGTTGCCCATGGTCTGGAATTTAGGTTAAGTCTAGATTTAAGGACTCTCCTGGTGTTTCATTATCATATATCACCCATAATATAATGGAGTAACGTAACTCTACCTTCCACTCTACCTGAAAAGCCTGGGTAATAGTTTCCGCCAATGCAGGAGAGAATGCCAGAAATGTTGTAAAACAACCAGAAATATTCCTATAATACAGTTAATAATATTATAAATTTTATTAAGATCCCAGTTGGTATCATTGGACACCTCTATTCTCATAACTTGTAGAATTAAAAATATTAGTCAGAATAACTTACGTATTTTCGAATATTTAGTTCGTTTTATTGCCTTAATTGTAAGAGACATTGATTCGCACTCATGGTGTACCACGTGCAAAATTATCGTTTTATAAAATTTAATCTACAAACTCTTAGGCAAAAGTCAAGATGACAGAGGACATTGAATTGAAACGTTACACGAATTCCCTGCTTTATTGAATAATATAACATTGTACAAACTAAATAATACAGGCTATCATTCGGTTTTGGACAAATTTAAGTGAAAATAAGCCCACTGTTTTTGATGTGTGTTAAATGCGAATAAAACATTATCCGCCGGATTTCTTCTCAACCGTTTCATATTGAAACTGATATTATTTCGGAAGTAGAAATAAAATAATTATTTGCTGGCTCTTTTATGTTAAATGCCAAATATATTATTTGTATCTCTTTACTCTTTTAGGCCTAAACAAATCTGTAATATTCTATACGTAAAGTAATAATATTAACGGCGACCAAATAAATTATTTTTAAACAAATTAGCTGATATGATTTTCAACTGACGAAAACAATTTTTTATTGTTACGGCACCACAAATAGTACAGAAACTAATCTATTATATTTAAGTAACTCTCTCGAAAAAGGATGTAATGATCAATAATTATTCAGGAAGTGATTTTATGGTGTTTAAAATGAATTAAATATTCACTGTTTATTTATTTAATCTTCCCCAACTTGCTCACTAACTGGTTGGCATATTATTAAGCATGTGACATCATTTACTATCTGAAAAATAATTCCACACCAATATTTTTGTTATATCCTTATTCGTGAAACGTCAATTGTTAATAAATTATGCAGGGACAATACAATTTCTCAGGTCTTACAGTTTTTTCAATTGATTGTAAAGGTTAATTGTTTTGTAATAACGAAATATTAGATAAAACATGTCTCTCAATAGTTCCACACTTCCTAAAAATTAATCTTTCCATGTTTTAACAATTTTGTAATTCTGGTATCGGAAAAATATGTACACAATACGAACAAAAACGATTGTTTTTACAATTGGTGATTATATATTTCTGATCACGCGCATAAAAATGACACCTTCCATCTTGTTACATAAATAAATATTACCTATTTACATAGGTTCATACACATTTATAATAAGTGTAGCTAAGAATCCAAGTCCCCTCCCACAAAATGTATCTTTCGGTCCCAATACTATACGAAACCCCTATTATAATTCCATAATTACAATTGTGATGTATTCTAACTTAAAATTCGTCCCTAAAAAACTAAAATTACCTACTAGAATCATTGATTAACCTTAAAATCATAATTATTTCATAATCTATATCTGAATAATCATTAAATGTAAAGCCAAATTTTAAAAATTCAAAGAGAAAGAACTTACAGTTAATACTTTATGTATTTAATAATGCTCTTTAACAGCTAATGTAATTATCGCCGAAATGAAAAAGACAATATTTTGCCCAGACGCCTCTTCTTCAGACTTGGGTTCTGTATGTGCCGAAAATCTACAACACGGAACCTACGGCTTTAGTTACCTTACGAAGCAACATACGGTCAAGATTTTTACGCTCTTAAAAAACCATTAAGTCCGGTTGCGTTTGAACCCGCGAACTTCGGAACCAGAGGCGAGGATGATAACTAGCAATCTACCAAAACAGACAGATTTTTTTCTTCATAAATCTCCCCAAAATTAAATTAATAATGTTATTAATTTGTTTTTAAATATAAAAATTTAGCACCTTTATGAAAATAATTTATTATGAAAAATATATTTTTTAATACGCCCAGTTGGTAGACCAAGAATGAGGTGGGAGAATAACATTAACTATGATTTGAGGGAAGTAGATTATATAGGGAATGATTGGAAAGCATTAGCTCAGTATAGGGATGTATGGAGAGCTTATGTCCGCGCTGCCATGAACCTACGGGTTCGATAGTGCCAGTGAGTAAGTATATATTTTAATTCGCCAATAATTGTACTGCTGAGCTAAAGGAAGGGAAAATTTTAAGGAAAATCATAGGACCAAAATTTCAAGATAATAAGATAATATACATAAAAAGAAACACTCTACAAAAAATTGAAAACAAAATTCAGAAACTATGCGAAAAACGAATAGGCCTATAAATGTTACAGTCATCTTCTGAGAATGAACTCAAACAGATTAACCAAACAAGTCTATGATTTTTTTTCCGTAGCCGCAAAACAAAACCCAACTGGTTTAAAGAAACCTAAAAAGACGGAAAATAAGGATATAATGCTAGGTATAGTAGGATTATTATTTTATGAGGTTCCATATTAAGTTCATTAATTAAAGATTACAGAAAAATCATTGATCGATCGAACAGCTAAATTAATTATTCAAGATGAAAATATAAGGTTCCAAGATAAATCTTCACAAACCAATTATCTCGGAAGAATAGAGGAAATTAAGATCAGAAAGAATGAATAAATACTGGGCACTAAGATAAGAACAACAAACAGAGAAATGAATTATCCAACACCACAAAGAGGGTGAAACGAATAAAAAAAAACGTTACTGCATTTTTGTCTTCACTTTGATACCTTTCTTCGCTAACGAACTAATCTAAATAACTAAAACTGGAACTAGATCGAACCCGGAGGTTCATGGCCGCGCCAGACACAAGCTATCTATACATCCATATCCTATCAATATCTGAGCAATGTTTTCCAATCACCACCTGTATAATCTACTTCCCTCAAATCATATTTAGTGTTATTCTCCCACCTCATTCTTGGGCTACCATCTGAGCGTTTTTCCTCTGGTTTTCCTACAAGAAGCTTTCATGCACGTCTTTCATTCCCCATCAGCGTCCTGCATCAGTATGTCCTGCCCACCGCAGTCTACGAGACTTAACTGTTCTCATTATATCTGGCTTCCTATAAAGACCGTGTAGTTCGCTGATGTAGTCTTCTCCATTCACCTGTCTGTTCATCTCTCTTTGGTCCAAACATTTTCCCAAGAAACTTATTTCGCTAGAGAATTTAAAGCAATAGACAATACTTTTATTATGGTGTGTTTAAATTATGGTTGGAGAATAAATAGCTTACTGAAATACAAACCTGAATACGTAATTTAGAGTCGAAATATGACGAATTATCTTAGGAATACGATAGTAAGTGTAAAATGCGCATGGTATTTCGACTTTTCCGTTATAAGTAAGATAAGTACAGAAACATATTACGTGAAGGATCTTGAAAAGTGGTCGTCCATCTTCGTTATTTATTACAACCCACGCTGTTTAAGAAATTAAATAGTGGGAGTGCCAGTTTAGCACTACTATGGCAAGTTTGTAGTACCCCTGATGCTGTGCATTTAATTAATGTTTTCAGGAGACCTACGGGTCACATAGCATGGCATGAATCCAAGACGCCGCAAGTATCTAAGCTATTTAATTAATTCACTGACGAAATTCAAGAAATTTTATGTTGTTTTCTTTCATTATTTTATGTCTTATTCAAACAATATTACTCGTTAATTTTCTAGTCCTTTCAGTGTAAATATATTTTATTTAACCAAAAATGCTGAATAATCTCTAGTGAAAAATAAAAGATGTATGGGATAATTTTGCTACCCAGATAATAGGTAGGTAAATTAACTTTATCTATATAACTTTGTAATTAACTAAATTATTATACGGACTGAATTGACGTGGACCGAACATTCCAACTGTTCATAAAAATTCGATAATATTAAATTTAAAACCGACTCTAGAAAGTATAAAAATATAAATGTTAAATTATATAAAACAATCTTGTCTATAGCAGACCTATTGTATGGATGTGAAACATATTTCTTTACATTGAGATAGAAAGAAAAACGGTCAAAGTAAGCTACGCTGATATTCGAAAATAGGACTCAAAGAAGAACATTCGCTCCCATAACGGATGATACTGGAATAAGCTTCACAATGAATATACTGTAATCTATTGTATTTATAATACGATAAATGAATGTAAATTACCTAGCAAAGTTGCAAGCATAGCATGAAAATGCTATGATTGTAGTGAAGGACCTGCCTTCGGGCAGAATTACTATGGATGGAAATTAATGTAAGACAATGTCCACCGCTGTGGTCACGAGGTAGCGTGCTGCCTTGTCACGCAGCGGGCCCGGTTTTGATTCCCGGTTGGGACAGGCTCCTAGGTGAGGGTGTTTTTTTTTTTTGAGATTTTCCTCACCTGTAAGACAAATGTCAGGAAGCTTAGGGCCCAACGGTCCCCGAAAATCATCCGGACATCATCATCACCCTTATCATTATCATCCTTCACCGGTGTGGAAAGCAACGGGAAGCTACTACACCTATAATTCCCTAGTAATGCTGCAAAAAAATAGCATGAAACTGCTATGATTGCTGTGAAAGACCTGCCCTCGGGCTGAATTACTACGGAATGGAATGTAAGACAAATACGTACACATAGCGGAAATCATAGTAGTATGCATAACGTTCTCTTTATCCACTAAGTCAATAGTTTCGCAATTCAAATCAAGACGGGGAACGGAAGACTTTCTTTTTATTCTATGCAAAAAGTGCATATGTGAATGTTTCAACGGAAAACAAGTAACTTCCAGAGTCATGTTACACGTTTTTGTTATCAGATTAATGTTGTTTATGTTTACTCACTCATTACTAAGTCCTCTTATCATACAATATTCTGTACCGGTACTCATTTTATTTTGTTAGGTGAAGAAAAAAGGCAAGTTTTTGTTATTATATGCCAAGTGTGAATCTGTGAATATTTCAAGGGAGTACACGTAACTGTTAGGGTCATGTTACCCAATGCGACAATACACGTTTCCGATATCAGATTTCGGTTATTTATATGTTTATACGCTCATTATTAATTCGTTGTTCCATATAATATTCTGTACTCATTTCATTTAGTTAGGTGAGATAGTGGGCAAGTTAGTGTAAACCAGATTAACTTATACTTCATTGGATAATCTGGCGCCCAATAAGGATAAGATGCTATTCCATTTGAAAAATAACTAATGCATAATATATTGACTAGGCTTTCACGGCCGGAGTTAGTATGATGATCTTTAAGATTTTCGGGCTGTTGGCCATGGTCTTGAGGCTTCTAGTTCCCCGACGTTTCGCCAGAGACTGCGTTCAGCATCCTCAAGGGTTATCTTGAGACAATCTCAAGGCTTCTTCAAGCTCATCTAACTAATGCACGTTTTCCATTCTAAATATGGCGGATCTTAGGTTAAAATTACCTGAATTTCTCATTCAATTTTACACAATATCTCGCATTTGTTTGGGGGAAAATAAACTCATTTTCCTCAGATAATTACATACTGGAGCAATAATCTGTGCGTTTATTTAGTGTATTTATTTCAATTTTTGTAGGTACACACCTGGCATAGAATCCCCATTTTTTCTGTAAGAAACCTATTATTTTTTAAGGCTTGATGTTCTTCCATCTTTCGGAACCCATGGCTTTACTTCCTTTCGAAGGAAGCTATACTCAAAATGTTTACGCCTTAAAATCCATTGACTCCGGACGGATTAGCCCACGTACTTCGGAAACGAAGGCATTTGGTACCTAGTAACTGACTGGGAACAACAGCGAAAAGTAATTAATAACCATGCATCTTAAACTATCTCACTAACGAAGGTTCTTAGCCGTATGTATACAAGCTCTCCACACATCCCTATCCTGAGTTAATGTTTTCTAATCATTCCCTGTATAATTTACTTCCTCAAATCATGGTTAATATTCTTCTCCCACCTCATTCTTGGTCTACCAACTAGGCGTTTTCCTCTCTGGTTTTCCTAAAATAATTTTCCATGCCCTCTTTCATTCTCCATATGTGCCACATGTCCTTCCATCGCAGTCTACAAGACTTAACTGTTATTATATCTGATTTTCTTATAAAGATCATGTAACTCACTCATATGAAGTTTTTCCATTCGTCTGTCTGTTCATTTCTCTTTGATCCAAAAAATTCTCCTAAGAACAGCCATCCATATTAATTTTTAATATTAGACCTACTTTTAAGACCTTTACACTATATTCTCGCAAATCATGCGAAACGAAATATGATGTATACTCGAAAAAGTGTATTGAATCGGCAACGACAAACGTGCATACTTATTCTGAAATAAGTTACAAGAGTAGATGAAACTTTTGTTCCTTCAACTACTAAACATGCTTAGGAGTAAAATCAAAAGACTGCGACGATTAAATAACTTTTGCTCCTTTAACCACTAAAAATGCATAGGAGTGAAATAAAAAGATTGTGAGGACTAAATAAGATGTCCTACAACGTCAGGGTATTCGTACGTCAATGATTCTGGATGCACAGAATTTTATAATCTCCTTTTTTTAACTCCGCTATTACCTGTGAACCTTGAAAGAAACATTTTGTAACACCAAAAACTCACGAGCATTGATTCTCCTCTCTTAATAATCAAAACTCTATAAGAACACATTTAAAAATATGTTTTTCTCGCTGAATCCATTTTTAACATTTTATGCTTGATATTTGCTTTATGCTCTTACAATAATTTTCTATCTGTTCTAGGATACATCATCAAAATAATCATAGACGAAGACTGAGCTGGTTTTGAAATGTATAGTAGATTTAAAACTGTAGACAATTATTGTAAGAATCTAATCTTACGTCAAACATAAAATATTTAAAAATCGAATGGGCTAATTTTGGAATCACACTCTTCAATTAAGCTAAACCATAAAAAGAAGTAGGTAAGTTTTTCTACAAATTTAAGATCTACTACGTTACTTTTATTTTAGGTATCCCTGCTGCGTTAATTTGTTAGTGATATATTTCATGTATGTAAAACTAATTCGAACCTCAAACAAATTCAATTATTTAGCAAAGATCTTTATCGCATTTAAATGTTTTCTTTTTTAAGTTCATAAATTGAATGCAGATAATAGATTGTACATAAATATAACCAGTTACTAAAAACAAAGATATATTTCATCTTTCAGCAGAAGATATTAGAGATTTAACAAAAATCAATTACTCCTTAATAAATCAACCGTTCAATATTCTATTAACCTACAACATATATCTTCAAGCTAACCTCATATAAATAATGTTTTCAATTATAACTCAATAGAATTCGTGATATATTTGTTATTGAATGCAGTCAAATAAAAATACATGATAAATTCGTATGTATAATTATTTTCATGTTCATAGCAATAAACATGTTTCAGTTAAATTAGTGTACAAGGTAATGTACAGAAGCTTAACAAAGGAATAAAATGATCGTAAACCAAACAACTACGTCTGGTTTTGGATATAAAAACGAATGTGGCGAACAACACTTTGGACAAAATATATTAATACATTTAAAATATTGTCGCGCGCTACCGGGGGTTCGTTTCAAAGTTGTTTGGCGTAATAAAACAACACAGATGATGTCGAAAACTCCACAGAAACTTTATTTAATTCAATAAATTCTCCGTGACTTTGGCGTAATAAAACAACACAAATGATGTTGGAAAACGCCCCACAGAAACTTTACTTAATCCAATAAACCCTCCGTGACTTTGGCGTATTAAAACAACACAAGTTATGTTGGAAAACGCCCCACAAAAACTTCATTTAATTCAATAAACTCTCCGTGACTCTGGCATAATAAAACAACACGGATAATGTTGAAAAACTCCATACAAACTGTATTTAATTCAATGAATTCTCCGCGACTTTGGCGTAATAAAACAACACAAATTATGTTCGAAAACACCCCACAGAAACTTTACTTAAATCAATAAACTCTCCGTAACGTTGGTGTAATAAAACAACACAAATTTCGTTGGAAAACGTCCCACAGAAACTTTATTTAATTCAATAAATTATCCGTGACTTTGGCGTAATAAAACAACACAAATTTTGGAAAACGCTACAGAAACTTTATTTAATTCAATAAATTCTCCGTGACTTTGGTGTAATAAAACAACACAAATGATGTTGAAAACGCCACAGAAACTTTATGGAATTTAATAAAATCTCCTTGACAATCTACTCATAAATTTCCGTAATAATTAATCTTGTTTTAATTTTTATCTATCACAAAAGTTATCAATCTCGAACGAATCCACTCGACACAGTTTCTCCTCTTTCACAGCTCACTGTATCGCTGTCACAACACAACTGTCTGATTCGCTCTCGACCCTGGCAATACCTTATATAGGCTAGGGGCCAAAATTTCTCGGATTCCTATCGCGATATTTTCAGTATGGAAAATTTTGGCATCGAACGTTCACGACAGGGAGAGTCGAAGCTTGGAGAAACCTTCGGAAAGGAAGTTCCTGACTTAACAATAATCTGCGTGAGTTTTTCGTGAGTCGGCAAAGCACGAATCTATTTCTACCAATGCGAAACCTCTATTCCCGCCTTCACCCGAGAAATTCAAATGGCGTTATTACGATGCAACACAATATTATTTTTATTCAGGGATTTTGCAGTTGAAGCGGCCTTCCTGTTTCCAACCTTCTCGATCAAGGGCATCATCTTGTTGAAGATCCTTTTGAAGAAATAACTTCTTTAATTTTTTGGTGCAATGGGTTTCTTGGTCTTCCCCGATCACTCCTTCCGGCTGGTGTCCAACGAAAGAACATTTCAGATTATCGTTGCTGTTGAATCATCATTATATGTCCAAATAAACTCCCTCTTTTCAATTCTATAAATTCAAATAACCGAAAAATCTAAAAAAGTAGGACTAATTCTAACACATGATACAAGAAATTGTTTGGGCCAATTGATTGATTCAGTCCACTGGCAGGTTCAGGTCTTAGCATTCCTATTTTGACTAGGGAATCTAGGTTCGATACCTGTTTGAAACTTTAATTGTAAAATTTTTAATTTCGGGAAGGGAGGGGTGGTGATGAACAATTTTTATATATGTCTATCTTAAATTCCAAACCCCTCCACAGTACATATGTTATGAAGACTATCGACTGGAGACTTTAAGTCTGGCGTCCCCCTTGGTATTTTTCAACAGGCATAGGCTATGTGCTAACAACGGGTTTCATCTCCTCCCTTCTATTTACTATAATCCTCACTCAAAACACATTATTATTATAATTATTATTTTTTTGCATGAAAAATAATTTGCAGTACTCATTACATCAATTAAATCAGTTATGCCAAGAATATAATTTCAAAATATCAAAAGAAAAAACAAAAATAATGGCATTTTGGGGAAACGATCATATAAGATCAAAAATCGTAATAGACGACAAACCTCTGGAACAAGTAACAAATTTTAATTATTTGGGTTGTAATTTTACTGTAAACACAAAAACTGAAAGAGACATACATATGAAACTGTCGAAATTTCAAATGATATGCGGAACTATATATAAAACATTAAAGAATAAAACAAGAAGAGATACTAGATTGAAGTTTTATAAAACATTGGCAATTCCTGCATTACTTTATGGGAGCGAAACTTGGGTAATGACCAAAAAATTGCAAAGTAGAATACAAAGCGCAGAAATGAACTTCCTTAGAAGAACAAAAGGGTGCACAAAATTGGATCGGATAAGGAATGAAGATATAAGGACAGAGTTAAATATATATCCATTGGATGAGAAAATCAGAGAATATAGAGAGAAATGGTTTACACATGTGGAAATAATGAATGTATCAAGATTACCAAGAGCAGCATTCAACTACAAGCCAAGAGGTTCAAGGAATGTAGGAAGGCCAGTGAAAAGATGGACAGAACAACTGTGAGGCGGAACAGGCAATTTGCCTAGCCCGTGAAGTGAAGAAAAAGAAGAAGAAGATTATTTTTTGCAAATGCCTCAGGTTGTCTTTCGACATTCCTGGTGTTCTCTCCTGGCATAGCGTACTTGTAACCCACTTCTGAGGTTAGGGCGGCTGGAAGGCGGGGATACGTTGCCCCGATGATATGATGAGTGATGGTGATGATAGTGGTGCGCCAGGAGAGTCCCTAATCCTAAGCTTAATCTAAGATGAATATGAATGATGATGATTGCGATGGCCATATGATTTCGGGGAACGTTTGGGCCTTAAAGTTTTCCTGTCATTTGTCTTACAGGCGAGGAAAAACCCCGATAAAAACCTCACCCAGAAAAACTGTCCCGACCGGGGATCGAATCCGGGCCCGCTGCTTGACAAGGACGCTGCCTCAAGATCAGAGCGGTGGACTTTATTATTAATTATTATTAATTATTATTATTATTATTATTATTATTATTAATTATAGCAGAAGTATAGCAGCATCAGCGACAGAGACAGTGGTGGTGGTGGTGGCGGTGGCAGCAGTATTATGTTTAATGCATAAATATGTACTATAGTTTACACATTTTTTATTTGTATACTAGAGTTGAAGTAGAAGAAAAACATTTGAAATGGTATGGACACCTCATAAGAATGGAAGAAGAGAGAATACCAAAGAAGATCCTTGATTTGAAAGCTAATGGAAGAAGTGGAATAGGGAGACCTAGAGAACCTTGGATAGATGGAGTGAGGAGAAGTATGGAAGCTAGAAATTTGACGGAATAAAATGCTTTAGACAGGAACCTCTGGCGACAAATCACTTTGGGTTGAAGGAGAAACACTGTATTGTGGAATATTCCTAATACAAATAATGTGTTGATGGAGTGGAAGAAAAGGCCATGACTTTAAATCTTTAAGAATGAATGAATAAATATTATTATTATTATTATTATTATTATTATTATTATTATTATTATTATTATTATTATTATTAATGAATTGTACTTGAAATTACAATTTTGGAGTTGGTGAATAATTTTACATATCTAGGATGCAATATCTCATATGAAGAAGAAAAGGATGTAAATGCAAAAATATCTTAATTTTTAAGAATTTTTGGAACCTTTAGAAAACAAAATTTCTGATTATAAGTCAAGATGAATGCAACATGTTCATCGAATTGAAGATCACAGGATACCCACACAAATGTTAAGATATCAACCTGCAGGAAGAAGAAGACCAGGACGTCCATTCAAAAGACTTCTGGATGGTGTTTCTCTTGACTCCGAAACAGGTCAACAAATTACTTTAAATTCATGAATGTACTATGTTGTTTTTGTTGTTGTTTATGATGATGATGATGATGATTAATGAATGTAATGTTATATCATACTTAGAGGTGAGTGAGTCTTACGAAGACAGCATTTTTATCAACCACACCAAATTTATTGAAATATCTTTACTGACTCTTAAATATATTGGGAGACAGAAATATACCAAATTTACTTGGGCAGAACATACAAAATATTTACAAGGACAACACCATAAAGATTAAATTAAATAACAGATTTTCTGAAGAAGTAATTATAAATCGCAACACTCTTTGCAATTTATATCAATGAAGTAATAGGTTGCTGGAACAAAACATATAAATTTGGAATAAGAATATCAGAAAATAGAACATTAAACACCCTATTGTTTACAGATGACCAAATAATAATAGCAAATTCCGAAGATAATCTGCAGAAAGGTCTGTATGAACTTAACAAAATTACAGAAGAATATGGATAAAAGATATCTACAGAAAAAACAAAAATTATGGCATTTCAAGGTGTAGATCCTGTCAGAAGTAAAATTGTACTGGACAATACAATTTTGGAGCGGGTGAATAATTTTACATATCTAGGATGCAATATCTCGTATGAAGAAGAAAAGGATGTAAATGCAAAAATATAAATTTTTAAGAATTTTAGGGTTAATAAATTCTATCTTCAAGCCACAGTGAGTCCAAAAGCATTCAAGACTGAAAGTGTATAAAACACTGGCTCTTCCAACTCTTTTGTATGGTAGCGAAGTATGGACGTTGAAACAGAAGGATATACAGAGACTTAGATCTGCTGAAATGAGATATCTTCCGAGGACTGCAGGATACACACTACTAGATCACAAAAAAAAAATGAAGACATCTTAGAAGACTTACACATGGAATCTTTAGAAAACAAAATTTCTGATTATAAGTCAAGATGAATGCAACATGTTCATCGAATTGAAGATCACAGGATACCCAAACAAATGTTAAGATATCAACCTGCAGGAAGAAGAAGACCAGGACGTCCACTCAAAAGACTTCTGGATGGTGTTTCTCTTGACTCCGAAACAGGTCAACAAATGACTTAAATTCATGAATGTACTATGTTGTTGTTGATGATGATGATGATGATGATTAATGAATGTAATATGTTATATCATATTTAGAGGGGGGTGAGTCTTATGAAGACAGCATTTTTACCAACCACACCAAATTTATTGAAATATCTTTACTGATTATTAATATTTCTATAATAAGTGTTTAACATGCCATGTATGAAATATAACCATTTTTAACATCATCATATGCATACATTTATATTTGCTCTAACCTCGACTTCATTATTACCCAGTGTAAGATATATATATATATATATATATATTAATTGGTGTTTCTCGTATAATTTATCATATTTATATTATTATTATTATTATTATTATTATTATTATTATTATTATTATTATTATTATTATTATTATTATTATTATTATTATTATTATTATTGTATCATTACTGTTGTCACCCTATAAAATTTTGTTTGTACATGAAATTTACATTGCTACATTATTGTATCTTTAACTGTTTATAATTAGTATAGTGTATATCTATATTTGTCAAACATTTACCGGTAATTGTATTTGTGCTGGTTGAGTGGAAGAGAGGGTCTTATGGCCTAAACTCTGCCAGAATAAATAAAGTATTATTATTATTATTATTATTATTATTATTATTATTATTATTATTATTGAAAGAATTGAGGAAAAGGAATTAAAGTGGTTAGGACATGTTTTAAGAATGGAAGATGAGCGATGGCCGAAGCAACTATATGAATGGCATCCTAACAGAAAGAAGAAAAGAGGAAGACCAAGGTTAACATGGAAGGAAAACATGAAGACAGTAATGCAAGCTAGAGGGCTAAGCATCGAAGATGCCCAAGACCGTAGGCTTTGGAGGTTTGGCACGGGAAGACGGCAGCAGCTGTAAAAAACCCGAAGATAGATAGATAGATTATTATTATTATTATTATTATTATTATTATTATTATTATTATTATTATTATTATCATGCATCCAACTGATAAAAGTAAATAAAAAGTAACTTCAATATAAAGACTCATAAAGTGAATACAATAATTCCTTTTAGATTTTAAAGATAGTAACCCTCTTTGTATTATTTGTAATAGGCATGTTGCCAATGTAATTATTTACATTTTTTACAAACCTTTATTCCTTTTCTTTACACAAACAAGGACAAGTAAACATTTTGCATATTTTATATTTACACAATGCAATTATTTGTTGAATTGAACGTGCACAATAAAGCAAACAATTTACACTACAATGAGAAGTGTTGAGTGTTTTACAACGTTGTTAAATATACAAAAAAAGTAAAAAAGTAAATAAAATTATACAATTACATTAAGTCTCTACCTGCGTTTTAAACAACTCTATATTAAAGACAAGCGAATGGTAATAATACTCTCCAAGTATTACAGTCATCTAGGGACGGAACAATCACAATTACAAACCTCGTGATTATAGTGATTGTAAACTGATACTTCGATTGAATTAAAGAGAGAACAGTAAAAGTTCCTTATTCGCGTTTTTATTATTCGCGGATTAATAAATTGTGACAGTTCCTGTATTCGCGGCTAAAATTTTATTTATTCACGGATCCAGTCGGTATATTAGAAATATTAGTATCCTTTATTAACGCATCGGCAACTTGTTTTTTTACAACAGGCACCTGCCAAGGCGGCTTTTACAAAGAGCGATTCAAACCAAATGTCGCCCTCGCCACAATCGGTGTTTTATTGCTTCAACTTGTCATTCGTTGCAATAATTTTGATTGAATAACACGTGTCTTTTCTGCTTTGTTGCCAATTTATAATGTTGAGTAAAAGGGAAAAAAATAGTTCCGAAGCTAAACAAGTAGTGTTGCCGCTAAATGTAAAAATTGAAATGTTGACCGTTTACGCGTTGGCGAGTCGTTTGCTTCTATATCACGCTGTTTCAATGTTAATGAATAAACTGTACGATTCATCAAGGGGTCCAAAGAGAAAATAAGGAATTCTATCGCTGAATTCACATCTGAACTGAAATACCTTTTAAAAGCGGTAAACAGGAAAAAATGACACCAAGTTATTTGAGCCCTTGCCTAAGAAATTGTTCAAAAATCTCTCATTAATTGATTTTATTCCGACCATTTTCATTTTATTTTGGAACCTTTGAACATATCCCTATATACCCATACAAATTACCATCCCATATATTCGCGGAAAATTTGTGGAAAATATCCCCCGCGAATAAGGAGCTTTTGCTGTATTAAAGTCGTGTATTGGTAATGTTAAATTAACAAAACTTAAGCCCCATTTTCTCTGAAATCATTCAAGATAATGTAATGAAATATTTACCGTAAATATATTCTTCTTCATCTTAGTTTAATCTCTCACCCAATACGTAGGCCTACTTTCACATGCTCCACGGCACGCAGGCCATAGAGTGAAAGGCCAGTCGGTAGAGGAATTTTTAAACTTTGTATAAAACAAGCATATATTTTCGACCACAAAAGGACATTGAGAGCCTCTCTGAATGAGTGATCCGCTAAATTCAGGTCCTCCTCCTCCAAGACAACACGATATTAAGACGAATCACTGACGCATTCATACTGAACATGAATATTACTATGATTATTAGAGGATGTTTGGGGAACGTTTGGACCTTAAAGTTTCCTGACATTTCTGTTACAGATAAGAAAAGATCCCGAAAGAAGCATCATCTAAGAAAACTGTTCCGACCGGAGATCGAGCCCTGGGCCCGAGGTAGCGATCCTATTTCTAATCCACAGCGGTAGACCAGTAAATAATTACATATCTGGTAAATTCACTAATCCACTTTCATGAAGATACTCTCATACTGTACTAGAGCGAGATATAATAAAACATGTTATAACCATTTTAAAATTATGTATCATAAAGCATCTTTAAAGTACAACGCAAATGGTAAAATATTGTTGGGCGTCCAGAAAAAATACGGTTAAAAATG